>CM049396.1:2552500-2562500 GCA_026929865.2 Hyperoplus lanceolatus
TTTGGAGTGGTCTCTTTATTCTTTCCACGGCTGTACATTGTGATTGATTTGCTTCCTGGGATTTTGTGTGTCAGACGCATTTCATTTGGTTGCTGACGTCACCAAAACATTCAGATGTCACCAGCGGTCAAAGTCACAAACGTGCTCGAAAGATTTCAGACATTTTCAGGACAGCCTTCAGTTCATAGCACATGTTAAAAAATGTATACAATGCTAAATACTCCGATATTACACACTGTACCTTTAAATAAATATCACTTCATCAAAATCAGTGAATATCTCCTCACGATCCGCTACCCGTCCGTACTGTGTATGCGCTGAAAAATAATCCAGTGTTAATACACAGAAGTGGCCCATCCATAGCTAGCAACATAGCCATTTACAGAGCCTATAGGCTGTAATTTTCAGCGCACACACACAGTATAGACTGGTGAGGAGATGCTGAGTAGTCACTGTTTTTGACGACAAGCATTGTTCTAAGTAGGATTCGTGATAGGTAAGTCCTTTCTCCACTCCTGCTATATTTATGCATTTTTTATTTCTCCATTGTGGAACAACTGCTTACTTCTTTTTTTTAAAGTGGTTTATCGTAAATTATTTAGCCAAATAAATATTTCTTGATGGGATGGAGAAAAAAACAATTTTAACATTGAAGATGAGATAAGATAAGATAAGATAAGATAAGATAAGATAAGATAAGATAAGATAAGATAAGATAAGATAAGATACCCTCCTGTGTTATTAAATATAAAAACTGCTTTCTTTGCACTGGTGGTCTCGTTTGCTGTTAAAGGTAATTTATGATCATCAGAGGGAAAATGAGGCTGTTATAAAGATATTTAAAAGTTCCTCGTAGCCGCTTTAAGATGAGATAAAATATTATAAGATACCCTCCTGTCCTGTGTTATTAAATATATAATATATAAACCAAATTAATGACTAAATAAAGTCATTTTTGTGGATCCTTCCCCTTGTCTCAAACCTTGTTCAGACGTCATATATGGGGATGAAAGAGTGTGCCGGCCTTGGCTAATAAAGAAGAACTTTTGAAATGCAGATGTTGTACTGGTCTTTTACCAGTACTTTCACCACCACTGCTATATTTATGCACATTTCTTCAACAGTACATCTTTAAAATGTGTTTTGTCATAATCTATTTAGCCAAATATACATTTCTTGAAGGGATGGAGAAATTTTTTTTTTTTTGACATTTAAGACGAGATAAGACACTATAAGGTAGCCTCCTCTGTTATTAAATATATGAACCAAATTAAGTCATTTCTGTGGATCATTCCGCTTGTATTAATCCTTGTCCAGACGTCATATATGGGGATGAAAGCGTGTGGCGGCCTTGGCTTATAAACCGAGGGCTTTCCAGCGTAAAGCTAAAGCGTAGTGTCATGTGGTGTGTGTGTTGAGAGGGTTGATCCGGAGAGACAGAGCTCCTTCTCTCTGCCAGAGGGGCCTTTTGCTTTTCCACCTGAGCCACAGGTGTTTTCTTAGCGTGCCTGTGGTTTGAGTGGCTGCAGCGCCCGCGTTTACCTTCCCCTGGAAATGTTGACTTTAGGTTCCCCTCCCCCCCGAGCCAAAACCTTCACTCTGGTTCCTGATCAACTGTGTGTGTAAACACGTCCCTGTGCGTGTGTGTGTGTGTGTGTGTGTGTGTGTGAGAGTGTATGTGTGTGTGTGTTTATGCGAATGTGTGAGCATTTATGAATGTGTGTGTGTGTGTATGCGTGCGTGCGTGTGTGTGTGTGTGTGTGTGTAAATGTACCTGTGTGTTGTGTGTGTGTGTGTGTGTGTGTGTGTAAATGTATGAGCATTTGTGAATGTGTTCAAACATGTACCTGTATGTACGTATGTGTGTGTTTTATGATGATGATTGTAGCATATCACCTTCCACAGCCCCTCTTCCTTTGACGCACGGTGGAAACGTGTGTGTGTGTGTGTGTGTGTGTGTGTGTGTGTGTGTGTGTGTGTGTGTGTGTGTGTGTGTGTGTGTGTGTGTGTGTGTGTGTGTGGAAACGACCCGGTAACATGATGATGAAAAACCCCAGAGTGTGTGCAGGTGTTTCTGTGTTTTCACAGTGGATTACTGAGAGGGAATCTGGTGCAGTGCAAAGGTCACTTTATTTTTTCACCTCAACATAAAGCACATTGCTACTTTCTGCTCGAGGGAAAAATGCTGAGGATGTAATTTTAAAGCTTTATAGAATTCATTGGCTTTTGGTTTTTCAAAACATACTTGGTTTTGAAATATAGGCCTAATCTTCATACGTATGTTTTGTAATCAGTGTAAAATCACTTGGAAATAAGAGTAATTGTTTAATAACCTTAGAATGAGTCGTTTAAATCTAGAACTGGGGCACTAAGGCTTTAAAAACTATATAGAATAAAAAACTAAATACATCTTCACCTCATCACTTGATATTGTGGAAAGACTTGAGGCAGTGGTGGATGATGCCATCTTCAGTAACTATAGCTTCTGGTCCTTGAAGGCCACCGTAGCTTCTGTAAATTTATGAAAGGAAAAAAAAGAGACTGTATTCAAAATCTGTTGTGTAAAAACTAATATGTGGTAAAAATGAAATTAAGATATTAGATTTTGACATCCAGATTTTTGTTTTTTAAACAGATGCAAGTTTCTGCATAATTAGTTACATTGTTGTCCCATTTATTCAAACATTTTTGAAACAAATTCCAATGCAAAAAATAATATCTTTAATGTCAGTAATCAAGTGGGAAAGCTTCATGATGATATTCATTGTGATAAACGGAGATATAGCGCTATACAAGTCCATTTACCATTTACCATATCAATACGTTTAGAATGTTTCCCTATTCACCTGCAGTGTCTAGCCTCGACGAGAGAAAAATTCAATACTGTCTCATGATTTATTCCAGAGCTGTAGGAGATTACTGGCCCTGGCTAAATCGGCATAAACAATCAAAAACTAGAAAATGTAATAGAAAAAGTTGGAATTTCTCCTGAAAACTTTTGGCCCGTTGGTTTTGGTGGAAAAGTGTCGATACAATCAAAATGTGACAATGGGCTTTGGAAAACAGATCGCCTACTATGACGTATATGAACGTCAATGGTGCTTCCTCACACTAACACATGAAAACAATACAAACACAGTGAGGAGTTTACAGGTTGCAGGTGTGTGTGTGTGTGTGTGTGTGTGTGTGTGTGTGTGTGTGTGTGTGTGTGTGTGTGTGTGTGTGTGTGTGTGTGTGTGTGTGTGTGTGTGCGTGTGTGTGTGTGTGTGTGTGTGTGTGTGTGTGTGTACAATACAAACGTCAAAGAACCACAATGTTCTCCATGTGGTTTTCCATCTTTAATTGACATCTTGCCATTCGACTGCGGCGGTTAAATGTCAACAACTGCCAAACTAAATCCACCAGCTGTTTATCTCCACAAACCAGTGAAACTAACATTCACATTCACACATCATTAGTGGATTGGAAGCACATTAACAGCATTAGGTCATAGCCAACTGTGTTGCCAATTTTCAGGAAATTGTGTTAAAGATTGTGCTATTTTTGGATGGGAACTTCTATTTCGACTCTACTGCACTGCACAACTATAGCCTATAATGTTGGAAAACAAAATTGTTTAGGGCCTAGTTTTCAAGCTGTACATAAGACAGATTTTTATAATTTATTTATTTTATTAGTATTTTTCATTATTTTAACCCCCCAAAACAAATTTGCCTAGAAACTGCAGATACAGCCCAAAAGTGCTGGGTTGTTTTTGTTGACACACTGTTAGTGCTGTGTCAATGGCCTTTAGTTACTAATATAAGAGTGATGTGTCAATGGCTTTTAGTTACTAATATAAGAGTGATGTGTCAATGGCCTTTAGTTACTAATATAAGAGTGATGTGTCAATGGCCTTTAGTTACTAATATAAGAGTGATGTGTCAATGGCCTTTAGTTACTAATATAAGAGTGATGTGTCGATGGCCTTTAGTTACTAATATAAGAGTGATGTGTCGATGGCCTTTAGTTACTAATATAAGAGTGATGTGTCAATGACCTTTAGTTACTAATATAAGAGTGATGTGTCAATGGCTTTTAGTTACTAATATAAGAGTGCTGTGTCAATGGCTTTTAGTTACTAATATAAGAGTGATGTGTCAATGGTCTTTAGTACTAATATAAGAGGATGTGTATGGCCTTTAGTTACTAATATAAGAGTGATGTGTCGATGGCCTTTAGTTACTAATATAAGAGTGCTGTGTCATGGCCTTTAGTTACTAATATAAGAGTGATGTGTCGATGGCCTTTAGTTACTAATATAAGAGTGTTGTCAATGGCCTTTAGTTACTAATATAAGAGTGCTGTGTCAATGGCTTTTAGTTACTAATATAAGAGTGCTTGTCATGGCCTTTAGTTACTAATATAAGAGTGTGTGTCAATGGCCTTTAGTTACTAATATAAGAGTGCTGTGTCAATGTTCTTGGTGCTGTGTCAATGGCTTTTAGTTACTAATATAAGAGGCTGTGTTCTTGGGCGGCCTTTAGTTCTATATAAGAGTGATGTGTCAATGGCCTTTAGTTACTAATATAAGAGTGATGTGTCAATGGCCTTTAGTTACTAATATAAGAGTGATGTGTCGATGGCCTTTAGTTACTAATATAAGAGTGATGTGTCAATGGCTTTTAGTTACTAATATAAGAGTGCTGTGTCGATGGCCTTTAGTTACTAATATAAGAGTGCTGTGTCAATGGCTTTTAGTTACTAATATAAGAGTGATGTGTCGATGGCCTTTAGTTACTAATATAAGAGTGATGTGTCAATGGCCTTTAGTTACTAATATAAGAGTGCTGTGTCAATGGCTTTTAGTTACTAATATAAGAGTGCTGTGTCGATGGCCTTTAGTTACTAATATAAGAGTGATGTGTCAATGGCCTTTAGTTACTAATATAAGAGTGCTGTGTCAATGGCTTTTAGTTACTAATATAAGAGTGCTGTGTCGATGGCCTTTAGTTACTAATATAAGAGTGATGTGTCGATGGCCTTTAGTTACTAATATAAGAGTGATGTGTCAATGGCCTTTAGTTACTAATATAAGAGTGATGTGTCGATGGCCTTTAGTTACTAATATAAGAGTGATGTGTCAATGGCCTTTAGTTACTAATATAAGAGTGATGTGTCAATGGCCTTTAGTTACTAATATAAGAGGTTCATTTATGTTGACCCAGCTGCTGTTTTCATTAATTTGTCCAGCTTTTGCATCTTCAAACTTTCTTCATCTCTTGTCTGTGACAATTGTACTTAAAAATCGTTTTAGCTTTAGCTCATTACCTACTAGGCTAAAGGCTATCAGTAGTAGCATTTTTAAGTCTCCCAGTTTAATGTGGTGTGGTCTACTGGCTTTATTGTCCACCTGACTACACTGTCCCACTGCATATTTGTCTAATGTATTGCTAGCTAAGTTTATCCAGCCAGTTTACCTTCCTGCCTACTGTTGTTCTTGCCTTATATTATACATGAACGGTTAGCTCGCTAGCCAAACGAGCTAAGCGCTAGCTAAAAAGCTAACTGTTTATGTTATCAGCAGCTGCGTCAGTTTGGAACATTTGAAGAGCTGCATTGATCGTATCCGGATATTTTTCAAGCCAAGGAGAAGTTCAATGCAGGTGAGAAGTTTGTGAACTATATTTTATTAGAGCTAAAACTAGCAGCAAGTGAACGTAAGTTAAAACTATAACACACAGACAGGCTATGGGTTTGACTCGGGAGGACGATGCTTGTGTTGCTAGGAGACGCTGTAATAAGCGAGTGGACAAACGGCCCGTTGTACTGTAGTTGTGTTTATCTTGACTGCTAATCGGTGAGCTAACTAGCTAACTAACAAACATGATTTGAAGGGATTTTCGGAACTGAACAATACACACGAGGCTTTGGTCATATAAGGAACTTTTTTTCAATCCAAGGAGAGGCAGTCAGGAATGATTTAGAGCTAAAAACGGCATCAATCCAGAAACATCTAAGTTATAAAAGTCTAGCCTATAACATTGTGAATGTCAACTGTGATAAGTGAAAACATATATCCATGAATGTTGCTGAATTAAGATGGATTAAACATTTTGTGAAATTTATTGACTAAATGTGACATTTTATTCTGGGTTTGTGACTAAGTTTGCGCTTGACCCGGATGGGCAGCTCTGTGATGGAGATGTTAACTGAATGGCAGTCTGAAAATTAAGTTTTTGTTGAGACATAATGTTGAGATGTTTCTATTAAAGGTGCAGTGTGTAATATGACATCATCAAGAAAGTTCTAGAATGCAACGCTCCCTGGGTAACCCCACCCCTTTAGAATAATAACAGAAGCTACAGTGGCCTTCAAGGACAAGAACAATTCTACATTTTAAACAATGCACCTGATGACATTCCAACTATGACACTTCCAAAATGGCGGTGACAAGGCCTTGGTCCAAAGTATGGAGAAATATGGACATATATGAGACCCTTTCTAAGGAAAATAATAATAATTCTAAAAAAAAAATTCAGCTATTATGCACTAAATTAAACGTACTTATGGATATTATAATTATTTTCTACAAAATCTGCTAGGAAATAAAACCCAAAATTCTACACACTGCAGGTTTAAGTGACAGGAAGTTCAATTAAATTCAACTTGGACACGTTTCCTCAAGGGGACCATGTTAATGACAACAATTAGACTTTGGAAAAATCCATCACAAAATAATTGATTGTTTTAATGACCACACAGCTAGTCTGGTGGAGTTTGTTTTCAGTACCTTGGTAAAGTTTCCAACATTACATTTAACATATAACATAGATATACAAACAAACAGACACATTGCATAACACATAAGGGCCATGCTTAAAGGGGCACTGTGTAATATGACATCATCAAGAAAGTTCTACAAAGTTCTAGAATGCAACGCTCCCTGGGTAACCCCACCCCTTTAGAATAATAACAGAAGCTACAGTGGCCTTCAAGGACAGGAACAATTCTAAATTCTAAACAATGCACCTGATGACATTCCAAAAACATGGATGCCTCCATAAGACTTGCCTGCTCAATGTAGAAAATGTAATATTAATATTTGTAATTCTCCGCTCAGGAGGATAATACAGATTATTAACAGAGGTGATTTCACACCAATGAGGACATATTTATGAATGAGGATATTGATTTTAGCTAATAAATTACTTAAAATGTTACACAGTGTCCCTTTAATCCTTAGCATTCAGAGTTTTTAGAATGTTTATTGCAGTGGGAATGAATTATAAAGGTTAACAAAGCAGTGTAATATATTGTTTTGAAAAGAACTTCTGATTGATTGAAAAGTAAGATTTAAATACAGCAATGTTGTCAATACACGGCTGTGCACTTCATTGTACAATACAAAAAGACAACAGTAGTTCTATCTATAGGTAGAAGTACAATCTAGCTACATCTGATATTCGGCATAAACTGTGTTGTCATCTAGCCTGGTGCTACCAGACCATCGTACTTCATTTCATTTGTACAGAAGGTCTGGCAGTGCTGTAATAGGCAAACGTTCACTCATGGAGGCGGGTGTCTGTTAAAGTTTAAAACTATTGGATCTGCCCAGTGCCACTCTGGATTAGCCAACCAATCGCATAACGTTTGGTCGTCACGTGTGTCATGAGCCGGCTTCTGGCAACTGAAACTGGAGCGCGACTTCGACGTCATCGTTCTCAGCCACTCGCTCTGTTCGCTGATTGGACCGGCTGTCGAATCTCCAGCAAAACTGGGAAATGGGCTGCACACCCAGACTGACTACTGAAGGGAAAATAAAATTTGGCCGGAAGTAGGCGGGCGGGCGGAGCCAGGCTAGGAGTCATCAGGGACATTTCTGTCTGACTGATCTGTCAAATGGACATCTCTTCATATTCTACGTTGATTCAAAGTGTGCTTCCTGAGAGCCCATATCATTTCTCTAAACACTGTTGTTTTCACATTGTATTAGATATCCCAGGATGTCTCGTGGCAGTGGACAAACCTTTTGAAACCAGGCTGCTGTTGCTGACCGAATCCTTGTGAATTCCCAGTGAGAGAGAAAACTACACTTACTGCTGGATGACACGAGACCAGGTAAGATAATTATTATGATATTATGTAAAAATCTAAAAAACAGAGGACAGGTATTTTAGTCTAATAAGGGCCCGTGTCCACCTAACGCCTTTTTCCCACCGCAAGCGCCTTTTTTCAATTGATTCCCAATGAGAAGCGGCCGCCTCGGCAAAAGGCGGCCGCTCGGAGAAAAGGCGCAGCGCTCAGCGTTTTTTTACGAGCGTTTTTTTACTTTTTGTGCGGCCGCTTCGAGATTTGCAAGTTGAAAAAAGTTCAACTTTTCAGAAAGGCGGTGGGGACGTCACCGCCGCTTTTTTCAAAGGGCCAATCAGATATTAGATCGTCGGGACTCGTCGCCTTAGCAACAAAGAAGACGGAAGAGAAACTGCTTTTTCCGCCTCTGTTTAAAATGACCAGAACAGAGGGAGGAGAGCCCGTTTGTGGGAGCAGATTAGGCGAACACTTGATTCGCTGTATTTTTTATCTCCTACGGATCGTTTCATGCGCACACGTCAGCCTACAACTTGCTCCGTGTGTTTTGCAGGAGCCGCGATAACTCCTCATCCAAACAGAGGATGGTGGAAAGTATTCTCTGTTTCATAAGACTACTCATATTAAAATGTAACGATTTAAATAGAAAACAGCAAACCTAAACAGTTAAACCAGTGTTGATAGGTCTGACTGACAGGTGACGATCTGCTTTTTTTCTCCCCTGATCACAGCGCTCTCTCCCAGCTCATAAAACGCTTGAAAAAAGCGGTCGAAAAAAACGCTCAGTAGACACACTCCCGAGCGCACAGCCAGCGTTTAACGCTGGAAAAAGGCGTTAGGTGGACACGGGCCCTATCACATTATCAATAAGTAAAACAAACGCAGATGCTATAACGCAACAAAACCAACCCAGCGTGTGTTGGAAATATGTTTAAAATATATGTCTTAAACTCAACCAAATGCATTTTATTTGCACAAGAAGGAAACGGTCTGCACCTTATAGAGTCGTAGTGAAACAGACTGCCAGTAGTTTATGTTCTGCTTCCTAAAGGGCCCAGTGCATCAATAAAACAGATCCGACTTTTTACTTATTTAACCTTTATTTATACTCGAGAGATCAATCGAAGGGGGCGCCCTTAGCTCAGTTGGTAAGGCGTCCCCCCCCCCCCCCCCCCCCCTCATGGGCCTCGGCCAGCAGTGGACCCGGGTTCGATTCCAGCCCGCGGTCGTTCTCTGCATGTCACTCCCCTCTCTGCCCCATTTCACCTCTGTCTACTCTCTACACTATCAATAAAGCCTAAAAATGCCAAAAAAAAAATCTAAAAAAAAAAAAAAGAGATCAACCGAGGGGTGACTCTCATTTGCAATGATGTCGAGACTTAAATAGATGCTCCCATTCTTCGCTAGGTTTTTTCAAGCAGGAAACATGCAGGTAAGTATACTCGAGTATTCCCACTGCCAATGCTGTATGGGTCCCATAACCAGGAATTATCCGCTTCAAATTAAACGATGCACCACTGAGCAACTTTCCATAGAAATGACTAGGACACCATTTTTCCACCATAAAACCTCCGGGATGCTTCATTTAACCACAACTTAAACCCAGCACAATTATAACAATATAATATTATTGGGGCGCTCCGGTTGCTAGTGGATATAGAGTCATCCCCCCTCTCTTTTCGTCTCCCCATTTCAACTCTGTACTATCTAATAAAGCTTGAAAATGCCCAAAAAATAAATATATATATATACAAAATATAATTATTATTTACTTGAATAATTTACGTACTGTTAACACTGTCAGCATTCATTTTCAGATCTTTCTGTATGTCACTCCAAACGTCTTGAAAAGCACAAATTTGGATGGGGGGGGGTTTTATTTTTTCTGGGTAAATATATGCTTTTATATACTCACCTTTAGCTCGGCTTT
>CM049396.1:2567500-2590000 GCA_026929865.2 Hyperoplus lanceolatus
CTTACCCCAATAGCATTTTGGAGTATTCGTCTTTATTCTTGACATTTCTCGACATAATGAAAAATAAATCTTCCTTATCAGATTTTTTTTCTCTCCTGTCTGTGGCCCTAAAATTCCTCTGCACTTTAGTATGTAGTGTAGTAAAAAGAAAAAGTATGTGATTTGGAAAGCAGGGAGTATTTGCTGTCAGAGACACTCCGCTCCGCTGTGAATGTAGGAGCACAGCACCATCTACAGGCAGAGATGTGTCATTACAACATGTCTGGATCTCAGGACCAGTGCTCATAATGACCTAATTCTCCTGCTAAAATACTCAAATACAAGATACAAATATCCATAAACCCAAATCCACTCATAATCTGATTGAACTACCTCAAACACAATCTTTCTATTCCAACAGGATTAAATATTTCATTTGAGTAGTTTTTGAATTCTTTATTTATTTTGCTTATGTGTGAACAATGAATAATAAGAAAGTAATACTAAGATAATGGACCAAAATCATATAAAAAAAGATTATGTTTTACCTTTAAAAAAACACATTTGAATGAAATACAGTTAGCTCTATCTCAACACACTTTACCATCAGAATTGTTCACATTTCTCTCACAATAATACATCAGTAAAAATCATCCACAGATAGAAGTATACAAAATGAAAATCAATAACTGGGACAAGTTTCTGCAGAGTAAATATTTTCACTTTCAAGTACATTTACAGTATAGAGAAATTCAGAAGTCCTTGTATCAATTTTAAAGTAGCTACTAGGAACTTTCAAATATTTCTGAAACAGTCACATGTTTCCTCTGATGATCATAAATTACATGCCACAGCAAACGAGACCATCAGTGCAAAGAAGGCTATTTGTATTCTTAATGCCTTTGCCAAATGGACAACAGCTGATGTGGTAAAAACACTACCACTTTTGTCCAAAGGGGTCGCAAGCATGAACAAAAACTGAAAGTTCCTCTAAGCACCTTCAACCCAATCAAACATAAAGGCTTACTAAAAACAACATGATTTGAGAAGTATTTTTTATTTTGTTTTAAAAGAGTTTTTTTTTTTGTCTTCGAGACATTTCTACATCTTTGTATTCTACTGAGGTAAATTAAGTTGATTGTAAATGAAATAGAAACACACACTGTTTATTATCTCGCAACTAACAATGCACAACATATCAACAACATCAAGGTGAATAACAAAGCGGAATAATTTCACATTTTAAAAAGTTGATCAATTGAAGTAATAGCAGAGTAACAAGCAATTAACAATAACAAACTGAATTTAAAATAAGGTTAATATTTGGGATATTGAGGCAACCGGAGGAAAGATGATGGAGCAGTCTCATTCAGAGACTTTTCCCTTGAAGAAATAAACATGAACATGAATCATAGTCTTATAATTATCTCTAGGCCTTTCACACCAAAAAGAACCATGAGCCAGTTCCGGGCTGGTGCTGGGGCCAGTTCTAAACTGGTTCCAGCCTTATCCCAGTTATGAACCGGTTGGTTTCACACCGACCGGAGACAGCCATGGAGCTGGCAAGAGAGCAACGTCATGACATCACTGAAAACGGACTAAACCGGAACGGGCTCCGATTTTGCGGTGGTGTGAGAGGCCTATAACTGCTCTGTTCCACCGTCACACAGACCTTCACTGGTAGTATCTTCAGAGGGACTTTATCCTCATTTAAAAACAATGGAAACATCTTCTCAGTGAAAGTGTGCGTGAAGGTGTGAAAGTGTGTGTTAGTATCAGGATCAGAGAAGGACAGTTTCCCTCTGTCCCAGTCCAGATCCACTCTGATCTTCTGGAGCTTCTTCTCTACTTGGAGACCAGCGTGCTGAGCTGATGATGACCATTCTGTGTATGGACCTGGCGGTGACTGTGCTGAATATTTATCTCGACTGAACCCTAATGCCCATACTCCATCATATATGTTTCCCTTCCTCTGCATAGACTCTACTAAAACACCCAGTTTCCAGCGTGCACTGTCTCCAACCTGGACGTCCCAACAGTGAGTCCCTGAGTCAAAGCCCTCCGAGCTCAGGACACAGCGTACTGGATCAAACCTCTCTGGATTATCAGGAAGCTGCTGTTTCTCTCCTCGTGTCACACTGGTCAGATCTTCAGACAGGGTGTATATTGGATGAGCAGTGTTTGGGTCCAGAACCAGAGGAGTGTAGGAGACCATGTCCTTCATCTTGTTCCAGATGTTGAAGGCCAGGTTGCCCAGGTGTTTGGCCTCGTCTATCAGAGCTCCTGAGAGCAGCTGTGGATCATCTGGCAGGGGGCGCTGCTGGACTCTGTCCACTGCAGCCTTGTAGTTGAGCAGGAATAAGCCGTCTCCAGCTCTCAGCTGCTCCTCTGTGGCTCTGACTGTGTCTGAAAGTGCAGCTATCTCTCTGCTCTTAGCCTCCATCTTCTGACTCTTCTGCTCCTCTTCCTCCCTCAGTGCAGCCAACCTGGCTTTCTCCTCGTCTTCTAGAAACTGGTGAAGCTTCTGAAACTGATCCTTAATCTGCGTCTCTATGCGTCGGGCCTGGACCTTTATGTGTTCTGCTGTTTTGTCAGACTTCACTTTAACTTGTTCAAAAACCTTTAACTTCTCCTTTAAGGGCTCCAGACTTTCCTGAAGTTCCTTCCTAGGTTGTCGTGCAGCTTCATCGATGGGTCTGAATCTGTGGTCTGTGTGTATTTCTGAATCTCTGCAGACGAGACAAACTGGCTGCTGATGGTCCAGACAGAAGAGTTTGAGTTTCTCAGAGTGCAGAGGGCAGAGAGCCTCTGAAGCTTTCTGATCTCTCTCCAGTAAGAAGGCCTCACACAGGTTCTTTAACACCAGGCTACAAGGAGGTTGTCTGGTTGAAGAATTTGTCTTACAAACTGGACACTGACGTGCTTGTTTCTCTCTCCACCAGTTAGTCAGACATTCTTTACAGAAGCTGTGGCTGCATGCCAGAACAACAGGATCTCTGAAGACTTCACAACAGACCGGACAGCAGAGATTCTCCTCTGATCTGGAAGCCATTTTGTCTGTGCAGCTGAAAACAGAGCAGACAGAAAGTACAGTCAGTCCTGGCTCCCTCCCCCATCTACTAACTTCACTGAGATTCACGATGAGTCATGTTTTAAGTGAAACTCACCTTCAGTGTGTGGAGTGTCAGCAGGTTGAAGCAGCAGTGTTGTAGGTTTCCAATTTTTTTCTCCTGGATGGGTTTTAAGTAGGGCTGTCAAGAGATTAACATTTTTAACAGATTAATGACAGGGAAGCTGTGGATTAAGTACAATAATCACGATTGATTACCATTTTAAATATGCCGAAAATTTGCAAAACTTTTTCTTTGTATATTGTTGTAGGAATGGAAAGATAAATGACAGAAGGAGGATACATTAATTTAACATTTGTTTTTTTTATTCATGGAAAATCCAGACGATGGTGTTATTAAAAGTGAAGGGATATATTTCTGTTAATATAGGTGTTAAATCGCTCTATATTCATACAGTGATCACCTATATAGTGTGCAAGTTTCATAACTCCGATCTCTCAGTCACCCACTCTGCGTGTAATCAGCAAATAAACTTTTCTGTGAACCCTTTACTGATATCCAATCAGAAGAGAGAACACTACAACCCGGCACCTGTCTCACTGCCGGTGCACGTGCAGAGCAACAGATGGGTGAATGTTTATGCGCCTACAATGGCGGAGCAGGTAAAAATCCTTCCCAATGTCTGTTTTGATGGTTTTTATCATGCTTGACCACACTTATGGATCTGAGATGATGCTAGATTACTCTCTGCTTGAAGAACGCAGTGCATTAATGTGGTGACGTAGGGACGAGGGAGGGGACCGCTAACTGCAGTAACTGACAGGAAGTTAGCTAAACTGACTATTCCGCTTACAGCACCTTTAATAATGAAAAATAAAATCAAACTTAAACATGCCTCACCATAATTCAATGTTTTTGTTGTGACATTACTCTCTTTGCAATGACTCATAGCTAATAGGATGTTGTTATTGTAGTGTCTCCCGTTATGACACAATCTGAACCATGGTTTAGTCTCTGTAAAGCTAAAGGCCTCTCCTTGTGTATGCAGCAGAGCTAAGCATGAAAACTGTTTAGGATAGAAGTCTGTGTGCAGGTGGTCATTAAATCATGTTTCCTTTGTGTATCTAACTGGGGACAGAGAGAAGGGCCTCAGCCTTTAACGTCCAGGATTGCTCATTTTTATGGGCAAAGCCTAGAAATACATCTGGGTTGCATTAGCACAAACACAGAAAAGCGTAAAGAACTAATGGTTAATTTACGCGTATGTCAAGTAAGTACTTCTGTGAGGAGTGAGACCAGACTTGCTGCCGCCATCTCCTCTGGTCAATTTATGGCTTTGGACAGGTCAGCGAGATGATATCTTTAACAGACATACGGGAAGGTGGTTCAAAGATAATAAGAATTCACCAATCAAAAATGAGAGAGGGCAGATCTTAGAGAGAAAAGTGACCAATCAGGTTTAAGGAGCTCTGCACGCGGGGGAGATGGTAGGGTTTTTTGGGAGCTCTTTTCTGTTCTAGTTTTGTACGCATTCCTGCCTCTGGGTCTTTTAATTAGACACTACGTTCATTGTTCTAGTTTTTGATCGGCATTGGGTTCTTCTGGCCAAAACCCATCTTGACTGCAGCTTGAGTTTTGTTTTTAATAAAGAAAGTGCTTCCCTGCCTCCTCATCCTGCCTCAAGCTGAATTATTTTCCATCATCCAACAACAACACACCTTTTGGATCAAGCACACAAGATACATCATTATTTAGAAGACTGTAAAAAAAATTAAACAAAGATAACCTTCATCCTAAACGTTCTGGGCAACTTAGACTTTGCTCTTTTTTCTTTAAAGGAATTTGGAATGGGTAAAAAAAAAAATCAGTTTCCAATCAAATCAGTTTTATTTGTACAGACCAATATCACAAATAGACATTCGCCTCAGTGGGCTTTACATTCCATACAGTATGACACCCTGCCCTTACACCCAAAAAAGTGTTTTGTCTGTGAGTGCAGCTGAAAACAAAGCAGACAGAAAGTACAGTTAGTCCTGGCTCCCCTCCCCAATCTACTAACTTTAATTTGAGTCATGTTTTAAAGTGAAACTCACCTTCAGTGTGTAGAGTGTCAGCAGGTTGAAGCAGCAGTGTTGTAGGTTTCCACTTTTCTCTCTTTGGGCTGAACTCACTCAGATGAAGTTGTTAGTTTGTTCTGACAGTGAATCTGATCGTGTGGTTTTCAGTCCGCGTGTATCTCTCTAGTGAGGAAGGGGGAAAAACAAATTCCTTGTTCTACTTGGGTGGGAGGGCTGCGGGGTGGAGCTTTGTTAGTCTCCTTCTCAATGCACTTACTTTACTCCAGAGTTCAAATGCATTGTTTGATATAGACACTGAATCTGATAGTGTGCGTCTGGCTTCAACAATAGGTTTAATTTATATACTAGAAATAACTTGAATCATCCATAATCACTACTTTTATTTTCTCTTCTTGTGTTGTGTTGTTTGTTTTGTCTGCCTTATTTTGTGTAAAGCATCCTGTGTCCCTGGAGAGGCCCAGTTCTGAGGTCTTTACACTGGCTTCCTGTCACTCAAAGAATTGATTTCAAAATACTGATGTTGGTTTATAAAGCACTAAATGGTTTAGCGCCAAAATACATTACTGATCTGCTGATACGTTATGAACCGTCCAGAGCCCTTAGGTCGTCTGGGACAGGTCTACTTACAGTCCCAAGAGTTAGGACTAAACAAGGAGAAGCAGCTTTTAGTTTTTATGCACCAAATCTCTGGAACAAACTCCCAGAAAACTTTAGGTCTGCTGCAACCCTCAGTTCTTTTAAATCGAGTCTGAAGACTTTTCTGTTTCCATTTTAACCTGTACTTTTTATTTAATTTAAATGTTTTACTTCTTTTTATTCGCTTTTAAATGTCTTCTAATGTGTTTTATGTATTTTAATCTTGCCCCTGTAAAGCACTTTGAGTGGCCTTGTGTTTGAATTGTGCTATAGAAATAAACTTGCCTTGCCTTGTGTGTGTGTGTGTGTGTTTGTTCGTCTCAATGTGTGTGTGTGTTTGTCTCAATGTGTGTGTGTGTTTGTCTCAATGAGTGTGTGTGTGTTCGTCTCAATGTGTGTGTGTGTTTGTCTCAATGAGTGTGTGTGTGTGTGTGTGTGTGTGTGTGTGTGTGTGTGTGTGTGTGTGTGTGTGTGTGTGTGTGTGTGTGTGTGTGTGTGTGTGTACACTCATCATACATTGCCTTGCTATATAAAACGTGTTACATAGTTACATTATTACATACTGAACACAGTGTAATGTATATTCATACGTGGAATAGTTTTTATATCAGAAATAGATTAAATCAAATGTAACATGTTGTATTGATAATATTCACAGTGAGAATAATATGATGAAATATTAATAAAATAGTTGTATATGGTGAAATACTGATTCAGTTAATTAGAAACTAACATGTTACATTTATTTTACAGATAAAACTAGCCCTGTGTTCCAAATCACATACTTCCCTACTATTCAGTATGCCAGAAAAAGATTTAGGATGTCCCAATACATGCACGTCAATTGTAGTATGCTGAGAATACATAGATGCCCCACTAACTAATAGTATTTTGGAGTATTCGTCTTTTTTTGACATAATGAAAGAAACAATATTCCTTATCTGATTTTTTTCTCTCCTGTCTGTGGCCCTAAAACTCTTCTGTACTTTAGTATGTAGTGTAGTAAAAAGACAAACTCTTCTGTACTTTAGTATGTAGTGTAGTAAAAAGACTAAAACTCTTCTGTACTTTAGTATGTAGTGTAGTAAAAAGACTAAAACTCTTCAGTACTTCAGTATGTAGTGTAGTAAAAAGACTAAAACTCTTCTGTACTTCAGTATGTAGTGTAGTAAATAGACTAAATAGGCTCGTTCGACCTGTCGCCGTCTTGCTAAGACCTGCGCAATTATGACGCTCGTCTTGCTGAGCGCACTGCATTATGGTTAGACTTTTTGTCCCACTTGCACCCGTGGCTGGCTGCGGCTCGGCTGCTTGAGACTTTGAAGTCCCGCGGTATCAAGACGGACACAGACACTGGAGCAAGTCGCTGCAGTTGCTCCCCACGGGCTGCGGGAGCGAAATGTCTGATGGGAAACGTCTTGCTGACAGGCGGAGCTGAGCGCTAATTGGGAGTTTAAACCTCGTGCCTTTGATGCGTTTCCCCAATTGGTTAGGCAAAAGTCTGACATCACCGCTCAAAATTAAATTACGATCCATTCTTTTTGATTTTAATTTATGTTTAATCATTAGGCCGCCACAATATGCATTTAAGCAGAAATGTACTTAATCAGAGTTAAACCTCTGAACCCTTGACATAGAAATAATTTGGATGTGTAACTCTCCTGTATAGATATATTTAAAAGTGAACACAAACTTGAGTCACATAAGATCTTGGTGAAGTGATTTTTATACCATTAAGATTAAATCATAGGCTTATTTCAAGTGATCTAAATGGTCTGGGAATTGTATTTTACATGTAGTGTCGCAAAGCCAGACCAAAACTACAACAAGTAGTTTGTTTGTTACACATCATAATACAGTTCATCATATCCATCTCTACAATAATAATAAGGGATCTTTTCTTAGACCTTCTTTATTTAGGCCGATCATATTCGTTATGTGAAGGGAGAAATACTAAACCTCCTTTATTTGGATTTGTAAATTATTCTTGTAAATTATTCTTTATCACTTAAAAGTAGGTGTTCTAGTAAAGTAACAAGAAAGATAAAGATGTGTGGGGAATGGGGATATTAGCTTATATCTCGTTTCTTGTTTTGAAAATGCCCCTCGCTTTTAAAGTGTTTACTCGTCTTTGTGTTGTGTTCTGCTTCTAATCGGTTGTAGCATGTGTGACTCTCCTGCGAATATGTTTCTAATAGGCCTTCAAAATAAAACTAGAAAACGAACTGCATCCGCAACAAGGACGCTACTTCCGACTCGGAGCTGTCCGGCTTCAGTCAGGCATTTTCGTCACTCCCCCGACTGCACTCGGCTACTCTCGTCTACTTTCCAGACGAGCTGAAAGTTAGGTCGAACGAGCCTAAACTCTTCTGTACTTTAGTATGTAGTGTAGTAAAAAGAAAAAGTATACGTTTGATGGTTTTTAGTTGAACACCCTTGTTGTGTCTGTGTATGAACAGCAGATGGCGGTAAATGATCAGCCTTTTCTCATAATAACACGAAATACACCCTGCAGACTTTGCCTGCTGACATTCATGCTACAGCTCTCTTTATTTGTTGCTCAGGGAGTTTTTACATAAAGTACATTTACAGTGTATCCACAAATTCAGAAGTCTTTCATCAATCTAAACACAATAACCCATAATGAAAAAACATAAACAACATTTTAGAATGATTTAAACATTCATTCAAATTGGAAAATGCAATATCACATTGACCCAAGTATTCAGGGCCTTTACTAAGATACTTGAGACGTTTCTCAGGTAACTCCCATTTGTCTTTTTCATCTTTTAGATATTTATAAATCGGGGTCCAACTGTGATGAATTTAATCGACTGGTAATAGTTTGAAAACGCGTGTCTCAGGTCTCACAATTTACAATGTACATCAGATTAACAACATTCACATGAAAGTTTAAGTAGACTAATTTTGCATGTTACAAAGTTGGCAAAGAAGATTAAATAATGGAAACAGACAATAAAAAAAATCTAATGTAATTAAAATAATCCTATCTTTGCAATAATGAGGCGAAAAGATGCAGCTAAAAAAAATTATTAAGAGAGTTTTCCCTTCAAGAAATAAAAAAAATCATGATACATCGTCTTTATCTCTAACTGCCCCGTTCCACCGTCACACAGACCTTCATCGGTGATATCTTCAGAGGGACATCATCTCCAGGGAAAATCAATGGAAACATCTTCTCAGTGAAAGTGTCTGTGAAGGTGTCTATGTGTGTGTTAGTATCAGGATCAGAGAACGAGAGTTTTCCTCTGTCCCAGTCCAGATTCACTCTGATCTTCTGGAACTTCTTCTCCACTTTGAGAACAGTGTCTCGACCTTTTAGTGACCCTGCTATGTATTCACCTTCAGAGAACAATATTCCCCAGAATCCAGACTGTAAGGGTCCCTTCCTCTGGGCAGACTCTGCTAACACACCCAGTAACCAGGCTGTACTGTCTCCAACCTGGACGTCCCAGCTGTGAGTCCCTGAGTCAAAGCCCTCAGAGCTCAGGACAGAGACCTCCGTATCAAACCTCTCTGGATTATCAGGAAGCTGCTGTTTCTCTCCTCCTCTCACACTGGTCAGATCTTCAGACAGGGTGAGACATGGATGAGCAGTGTTTGGGTCCAGAACCAGAGGAGTGTAGGAGACCATGTCCTTCATCTTCTTCCAGATGTTGAAGGTCAGGTTGCCCAGGTGTTTGGCCTCGTCTATCAGAGCTCCTGAGAGCAGCTGTGGATCATCTGGCAGGGGGCGCTGCTGGACTCTGTCCACTGCAGCCTTGTAGTTGAGCAGGAATGAGACATATTCAGCTCTCAGCTGCTCCTCTGTGGCTCTGACTGTGTCTGAAAGAGCTGCTATCTCTCTGCTCAGAGCCTCCATCTTCTCCTTCATCATCTGACTCTTCTGCTCCTCTTCCTCCCTCAGTGCAGCCAACCTGGCTTTCTCCTCGTCTTCTAGAAACTGGTGAAGCTTCTTAAACTGATCCTGAATCTGCGTCTCTGTGCGTCGGGCCTGGACCTTTATGTGTTTTGCTGTTTGAACACACTTCACTTTAACTTGTTCAAAAACCTTTAACTTCTTCTTTAAGAGCTCCAGAGTTTCCTGAAGTTCCTTCCTAGGTTGTCGTGCAGCTTCAGCGATGGGTCTGAATCTGTGGTCTGTGTGTATTTCTGAATCTCTGCAGACGAGACAAACTGGCTGCTGATGGTCCAGACAGAAGAGTTTGAGTTTCTCAGAGTGCAGAGGGCAGAGAGCCTCTGAAGCTTTCTGATCTCTCTCCAGTAAGAAGGCCTCACACAGGTTCTTTAACACCAGGTTGCGAGGAGGTTGTCTGGTTGAAGAATTTGTCTTACAAACTGGACACTGACGTTCTTGTTTCACTCTCCACCAGTTAGTCAGACATTCTTTACAGAAGCTGTGGCTACATGACAGAAGAACCGGATCTCTGAAGACTTCACGACAGATCGGACAGCTGAGATTCTCCTCAGATCTGGAAGCCATTTTGTCTGTGCAGCTGAAAACAGAGCAGACAGAAAGTACAGTCAGTCCTGGCTCCCTCCCCCATCTACTAACTTCACTGAGATTCACGCTGAGTCACGTTTTAAGTCAAACTCACCTTCAGTGTGTGGAGTGTCAGCAGGTTGAAGCAGCAGTGTTGTAGGTTTCCATTGTTTCTCTCCTGGATGGGTTTTTGAGAAGGGCTGTCAAGAGATTAACATTTTTAACAGATTAATGAGGGAAGCTGTGGATTAATCACAATTAAATACAATTTTTAAATATGCTGAAAAACAATAATTTTCTTTGTATATTGTTTTAAGTCTGGAAAGATAAATGACAGAAGGAGGAGGTATTCTTTTGACATTTGTTTTTTTATCCATATGTTTTTATTTCCACCATAAAAGAACAGTCCAATCTCGTTTCAGTACACATTGAAAAGTAATTTGCTATTTTTTTTTTTTTTTTTTTTTTAAATGGACCTTGGTTTCTCAATCCATCTCTAAATGCCTGATCTGCAGTGATGCCGGTAACACATTACTTAGTAACGCGTTACCGGCATCGGACCTCTTTTTTCCAGTAACGAGTAATCTAACGCGTTACTATCTCCAAACCAGTAATCAGATTAAAGTCACTGTGTGTTACTTTTTCTGTCATTTTCCTTAGTGAAACATTTGACATAACTGCACAAATGACTGCGATTGCAATTTAATGTAAATAAATGTGCCCGCCGAAGAAAATCATGTCCCATGGTCTTATCACAGGTGTCTAAGATGTCATTACCATACACAATCCAAAATAACTGAAATTAAATTTATTTAATTGCATACTACATATTGGGTTATACATCTTACACAATCTAAAATGTATTTTTTGTTGTTTTATTTTTAATAAAATTATGTTGTGACAACTTGATTTTATGGTACTTTCCTCGATTGCGCGTTGTTGCCAAATAGCAACAATTTATCCACTACCCTAAAACATTTTTTTTTATTTTCACATATTTCCTCTATTTAAGCTATTTTAAATAATGAAAAACACATAAAAAGATTTTTATCACGTTTAAAAAATAATTCATGCAGTAGTATAATTTTCTTTGTATATTGTTGTAGAATTGGAAAGATAAATGACAGAAGGAGGAGGTATTAATTTAACATTACTTATTGTATTCATAGTACATCCAGATGATGGTGTTATTAATAATGAAAAATTAAATAAAAACTTAAACATACCTCACCATAATTCAATCTGGTTTTTGTGTGATTAGCTAGAGGAAGCAGGTGAGTGTGTTGTTTCGCCGCTGATCTGCTAAAATCACTACATGCACGGCCAGAACACCACGCACCGTTCAAAAACCGTGAAAACAGCAATAGACAAAAGCACATTATTAACTTGAGGTGACACGTTAATCTGCAGTGACAATCCGCCAACCGCGGCTGTTAATCAGCGCGAGCATAAAGCAATGCAAATGGCTGTAAAACAACGGTTGGCAAACTCTGTGAATTTATTTAAAAAGTGATTCACATAAACTGAGTAAGCACTAGGGTTGCCACCTTGGATTTAGGGAAAAAAAGGGACACTTGATGTTTGGGGCGGAGGGCTCGGCCATTATTAGGCTACCAGTTCAGACTGACCAGTGTAATGACCTTTAATAACCATAAACACCTAGAGTGCTTTTTACAGTAGGATATATAAGGAGACTGAGGTGGGAACCCTGGACCTTGTAGGGTGGTCCAGTGTTTCCCCCAGAAAATGTCTTAGTCAAGGTGGTCACTGCCCCGGGTCATGGGAGGCACGGCGCGAGGAAACGCAAATTTGGGGGTATTTTGCTCAAAGATGCCAATGCGCAGTAAAGAAATAAACAACTGTTAATTTGAATACAAAAATACAACAGACACTGACCTTACAGTTGTGCAATTTTGTTGCTATGTGCAGGTACAAATGATGTGCAAACATGCAGACAGTACAAAGCACAATTAAAGAAAACTTCTACTGTTTTGGTGCAATACTATACAGACACACTAAATACACATAGTGGACCATACACTTAACATGTGCATGCACATCAAAGTGAGAATTCAACTTTTTAAAGTTCCTTTTTGGATGGGGGCTGTTGTTTGATTATTGTGGACAATAGGCCTACTGTGATGCGATAGCCTATAATTCATTAATGGTTATTTTGAGCCTACTTGCTTGATTTCTTTTTAAATACAGAGGTTATTGGTCGTTTTGGAACATGTATTTACCAATTTAAAACATAAAAATAAAGCAGCATTGAAAATTCAGAAATAAATCTTGTCCTACACTAGCATGCTGTTTAGTTGAAATAATAAATACAATGTGTTTTCCCCTTAAAATGACTAAATGCATTTCAAAGACAGTAACAATGTGGCACTTCTGTAAACTTACTGAAACTTGGCTGGGCCATCACTCTCATGCATTCTTCAAACTTTTCTCTGCGCTGTATGAGCCGATAGATAGGTTGTGTTGTCACGGTGATGTGGAGTCTTAAACTATTCTAGCTTTGCAGAGCACTTCTTTCTGTTCAGCTAAATATCCCCATAGAACCGCACTGCGTTTATTATCACCACCAGTTAAATGTTGGTTTGCTTCTGCTCGTTTAACTGTCCCGCGTGCATGCCGAAGTCGCGCGTGCAAAGCCGCAGACACAGAGCAGCTGATAGAGACACGCTTGGAGACACATGATTTTTACCGCAAATCGCGGCCTTTCGCGCAGTTATGACCATGCACAAGTACACATCGCGCAGCTAGTACATTAATTGTGCAGCACAAAAAAAAGAAAAAAAAAAAGTAAATTAATTTTTATTTTATTTTTTTGGGTCGGTTGGTAGTCAAGGCGGAGGGCTGGCGTTGCTAAGGCGGCCGCCTTAGCTATAACGCGCTGGGGGAAACACTGGTGGTCCGGGGGAATGCTCCCCGGAAGAAAAAAATGCAACCTTTTAAAGTAAAATTCATCAATCTGGTACACTTTGAGAAGAAAATTGCATGCAACCAGGCCCAGGAGCCAGGGCCAGAAATACTGATATTAACTTTACATGTCGCATTGTCAAAGAGCTCAGTCACTCATGTCAATAACAGGGTCCAAAAAGGTATCGCCTAAAATAAGGAAAGAAATCATCATGGCCTCTCAGGGGAGAAATAGAAAAGCAAGTGCAAAACTAAAGCATTATTAGCTCTGTTTTAGGGGCTTCATGAGGGGCCTTGAAGGCCCCCTCACACCTACAGTAATAAGCTTTATATGTGTGAATTATATACTGTTCATAAAAAGTAGCCATCCACCCTTTATCTGTTGAATAGGGATAGGGAGGAGTGGGGCAGGGGGAGGAGGGGCCCATTCTGGGCCCATTATCTCATAATCCGTATATGAACCAAATGGTTTCCACAATCTTTTTTTCTATTTTCGCTGGGAGCATGCACAAGCATTATTTATTAAAAAAATGTTTAAAAAAATAAAAAAAAGTTGGGGGCCCCACACTGGAAACGGGCCACGAGATCGTTGAGACCGCCCCTGCCCGCTTGTCGTGCCCCCTGACAACGGAACGCTGCTCTTTCTCTCTGCCCGCTCGCCTCTCCATTGAGAATGCATTAGTTGGCGAACAAACGCCTCGGCCCGTGTGAAACGGCCTTAACTACTGAACGAAGAAAATCAAATGAGGCTTTGGCATTTCCCCCCAAAAAAAATGGGACAAATTGTGTCCCGGGAGAGATTTATTTTTTCCCGGGACAGCTGGTGAAAAAAGAGAACAATTCTGTGAAAAACAGGACGGGTGGCAACCCTAGTAGGCACATTAACACTAGTAGGCACATTAACACGGTAAAATAATAGTACTGCGGCTATTTGAACGCTCCGATGACTCGGAGAGAAAAAAAAATTTAACTTTCCTGCAGACGCTCTGACTGACTGATGTCACCGCCCCTCAATGACAAACACTGTTTCTGATTGGCCAAATGACCGTCAAAGCTCTTATGATAGGAGTTAACATCCGTCAATCATAGTTAGTCACTATGGTCACTCCATGTCCATGCTCCGCCCCACACACCCCCCCCACTGAGCTGAGTATTTTCTCAAGTGTTTTTCTTTTGGTTTCTTATTTGTAATCACATAGATGGCTTATTTTATTTCCATTATTTAACCTAAGGTACAGTTCATCCTTATGGGGTAACCCAAAGTTTGGAAAGTGTGCTTGTATAAATAAGCCTATTTGACTTGTAAATTGACTTGGTCAACATTTTCTATTAATTTTGCCTGTTTCAGAATTGCATATAATGCAAATTAGTTGATAATGTCATCTAGCTACTAGTACTTGCTTTTGGGCCAAAAGCTATTTTCCTTATAGAGGAGTCAGCAAAAGTAGAGGAGGAAAGAATCAGAGGGCTCGGATGCAGAAGGGGCAGTGGTAAAAATGGGCAAAAAAAAAAAAAATTCCTTTTCCTAAAGGAATGTCTGAAGGATTTCACATGGTGATGCAGAATCAAAACCACAATGAACTGTATCACCTGTTGTCAATCTGGTCCAAATCACAGACCTACTTATAATGTATTGCCAGCACAATACAATAACAGTAGGTCTTATTTAGTTAAAATTGGGAAACAGTTGAATAAATGCGTTGCAGGTCTATTTAAGGTGTGCCACTCAATGTTCTGCTTGTGCCCCTAAACATTCTGAGTTAGGTGTGCCAGTGCTCCTAGTAAGAAAGGTTAGTATGGAGCTCTGGAACAGCTGGCCACACTGTGTCCATCAGAACTACAGGAGCCATAGAGACAAACTGTTGTGATCTAGAATTGTACCACTTGATGATGTCATATTACACACTGCGCCTTTAAAATGAATTTAGAATGGTTGTAAAAGGTGTTTTGTCTCTGAGTGCAGCTGAATACAGAGCAGACAGAGAGCACAGTCAGTCCTGGCTCCCCTCCCCCACCTACTAACTTCACGTTGAGCCATGTTTTTAAGTGAAACTCACCTTCAGTGTGTAGAGTGTCAGCAGGTTGAAGCAGCAGTGTTGAAGGTTTTCTCTCTTTGAGCTGAACTCACTCAGATGAAGTTGTTAGTTTGGTCTGACAGTGAATCTGATCGTGTGGTTTTCAGTCCGTGTCTCTCTCTAGCGAGGAAAGGGAGAAACTGTTTCCGTGTTTTACTTGGGTGGGAGGGCTAAGGGGTGGAGCTTTGTCAGTCTCCTTCTTCTTCTTTTCGGTTATTGGCGGGTTACAACCAACCGTAACTTTTTGGTGCATACCGCCACCAACTGTACCGGAGTGTAACAACCGCATTTATGTCTTCTGATTTTGTTAGTCTTATGCACTTACTTTACTCCAGAGTTCAAATGTATTGTTTGATATAGACACTGAATCTGATAGTGTGCGTCTGGCTTCAGAAATGGTTTTAATTTATATACTAGAAATAACTTGAATCATTTTTTCTCTTCTTGTGTTGTGTTGTGTTGTGTTGTGTTGTTTGTTTTGTCTGCCTTACTTTGTGTAAAGCATCCTGTGTCCCTGAGAGGCTATATAACATCATCATACATTGCCTTGCTATATAAAACGTGTTACATAGTTACATTATTACATACTGAACACAGTGTAATGTATATTCATACGTGGAATAGTTTTTATATCAGAAATAGATTAAATCAAATGTAACATGTTGTATTGATAATATTCAGTGATGAATATTATACAATAGTTGTATATGGTGAAATACTGATTCAGTTCATTAGAAACTAACATGTTACATTTATTTTACAGATAAAACCAAGGTTGCGTTCCGAATCGCATACTCTTTCTTTTTTCTATTCTACATACTACATCTGACGATAAAAAGAATCTAGTTAGGATGCAGTAGGCATACAATTGGGACGTACTTTACTCTCTTATTTCATCATAACATGGCGCCTTGATCTTGCCTCTTGCTTTTATATCCGTAGTCATCCCCGTTTGTTTTCATAACATGGACCTATAGGCTTCATCTGATGTTATCGTCACTTCACGTGGCCCGCAACTGGATTGTGGGTCAGAATCGCCCAAATAGGATGCACTTTTCAACACTAACAATCTTGGCCGCATGAAGTAGGACATCCGGGTATTCTAACCATCCTAAATCTGGCCACAAGAATCGGGACATCCTAAATCTGTTTTCTACCATACTATATAGTAGAAAGTATGCGATTCGGAACGCAACCCAAGTTTGATGGTTTTTAGTTGAACACCCTTGTTGTGTCTGTGTATGAACAGCAGATGGCGGTAAATGATCAGCCTTTTCTCATAATAACATGAAATACACCCTGCAGACTTTGCCTGCTGACATTCATGCTACAGCTCTCTTTATTTGTTGCTCAGGGAGTTTTTACATTAAAGCTGGGGTGGAGGATTTGGGGAGAAAATAGCAGTTGGGATAGAGAGATTTGAATCCAAATACCTCAACCGCTCCACTTGTTCTCTTTGGTCCCTCCCCTATGGTCCCTCCCTGACACGCTCTACACCAACAAAGTCGTGCCAAAGTGAATGGACAGTCCCAACAGCCAATAAGAACAGAGAATCGGAGCCTCGCTCTGATTGGTCAAAGTGTACAGCTCATGTTAATGTTGACCAATCAGAAATCACATACCCCAGCTTTAAGTACATTTACGGTGTATCCAAGAATCCAGAAGTCCAATCAACAAAAACAAAAACAACATTTTAGCTGGTCTCCAATTATTAATATTTAATTTAAAGGTGCACTGTGTAATATGACATCATCAAGAAAGTTCTACAAAGTTCTAGAATGCAACGCTCCCTGGGTAACCCCACCCCTTTAGAATAATAACAGAAGCTACAGTGGCCTTCAAGGACAAGAACAATTCAAAATTTAAAAAAATGCACCTGATGACATTCCAAAAACATGGATGCCTCCATAAGACTTGCCCTCCCAATGGACAAAATGTAACATTAATAGTTGTAATTCTCCGCCCTGGAGGATAATTCAGATTATTGGCAGAGGTGATTTTACACCAATGAGGACATATTTATGAATGAGGATATTGATTTTAGCTAATAAATTACTTAAAATGTTACACAGTGTCCCTTTAATGTGTCAGGCTTCAAAGGGCTAAACATCAGCATGCTTGTTAACGTGTCACTCCCCACACACAGGAGACCCAACTCAGACCAAACTCAAAAGTCGTCTGTGATTCAGACCTGATAACACTGTCCCTTATCTTTAACTGAGTCATAAACATTCAGTTCTGAATCATACAAACCCTTGTTTTTTTTGTTTTTTTTAAGAGTTTGTTTTGGCATTTTCATGGTTTTCATAAGATAGTACAGAATTGAGATGGGAAGACAGAGAGAGGGGGGGGATGACCTGCAGTAAAGGTCCACGGGTCGGACTTGAACCCAATGAAGGCCGGAGCCAATATGGTACGCAATCTATCCACTACGCCACCGGAGCACCCCCCCCCCCCCCCCCCAAAACTTTGTTATTTAGTCACTCACACTAGTCATTCAGTTTCACCTCTCCTTAATGTGTTCTATCCTAAACAGTCATTTAGGAAAGTAATAAAGTAAATATCCCATCTGACTCAAAACGTTTCAGTTCCTATCTCAGCGCACACAGGATGTCTTTCAATAGATAAATTCACTAAACATATGATACATTCGCTTTTGAATGCTACTTTGTGGTTTTGGTTTTTGACCTTCAGGAGAATGATGTGGCTGGATTTCACTTCTCTGTTTCTGATCTTTCTGGTATCATGTGACCTTTCTAAATGTCATTTGAGATATCGATGTTTGGACATGGGCTCAAACACAAACCCACACACTTTCAGTTGGACTTAGCCTGTCTGTGTTTCCCCCTCAGTTTTAGTTTTTGGTATTTTTAAAAGCTATAGTGCGTAAGTTTTCCATATAAATGAATGTTGGTTACATTCAAGCCATCGCCATACGAGTTGACACAAAAGTTGATAAAGCCTCACAAAAGCTCCACAAAACTCTCTCTGTATTTCTCAGTATGGCAGCGTTTACAAACTGGTGTCCCCCCCCCCCCTGACACTGGTGCAGGAGCTCAGAAAAATCCCAAGAAGAGCCCAAGAAAAGTTTCAGTTGTTGATTCTACTGCTAAGAAAAAACCTGGACGTACAGCAGAAGGTATAAAATCCATGTGCCATCACTGAAGGCTTTACCTCATGTAGATGCACCTACTACAGTGTTGTTGTAATCACTCAGAACTCCTCATGGGGGGCGACAGAAGTTACGCACTATTGCTTTAACTAGTATTTGCTTTTTTTCCCCCTGTTGCTTTCATGTGGCCAGTCTCTTCGTTCTCTGGCTGTTCCTTGTGCAATAAGAACAATGTCAACAAAGCCAGTGGCGGTGATTCAGCTGTATGATTGAACGATAGAGGGCAGGTGTGTCTGGGTGTGTCTCCTGTAATAGACTTATGCAACTTGGAGCAAACATTGCTGGAACTGTGTGTGCCGGTTAAGGTCCACTGCACTAGGCCGCTGTGCCTGAGTGTGTTATAGCAGGTTTACAGAGGATTTTTTAAGAATAATGCTGTGTGTGTGTGTGTGTGTGTGTAGGGCTTGTGTCGTCCACTGGGTTACAGGGTCGGTGGTTCGATCCCTTGTCTCCCCCCCCCACATGTCCAAGTGTCCCTGGGGCAAAGAATTTTGCAGCTCAAATGTTGCTATCATTTGCAGCGCTGATATTTTCGGACTTCTGTTGATTTTTCAAATATTTCTCTTCCTTCCACTTTGAAGAAAATCAAAATGTCCTGCCTGTCATTTTCCATTATTTTACTTAAAGCTGCAGTGTGTAGAATATTGGGTTTTATTTCCTAGCAGATTTTGTAGAAAATAATTATAATATCCATAAGTACATTTAATTTAGTGCATAATAGCTGAATTTTTTTTTTTAATTATTTATTTTTCCCTTAGAATGGGTCTTATATATGTCCATATTTCTGCATATTTTGGACCAAGGCCTAGTGCCGCCACCCTGAAAGTGTCATAGTTGGAATGTCATCAGGTGCATTGTTTAAAATTTAGAATTGTTCTTGTCCTTGAAGGCCACTGTAGCTTCTGTTATTATTCTAAAGGGTTGGGGTTACCCAGGGAGTGTTGCATTCTAGAACTTTGTAGAACTTTCTTGATGATGTCATACTACACACTGCACCTTTAAAGCCTTTTTCAGTTTATTACAGTCTGAACCCTCATGATCTTTGTTAATCATTCAAGCTTGTTTTCTGGGCTAAACTGTAAGTCTGTGACACAATCAATAAAATCATGTTTGTAAAATAGTCCAATTTTGTCATTGACCCTTTTGGTTTCTTTTTCCTTTGTTCACACGTGCGAACACACACACACACACACACACACACACACACACACACACACACACACACACACACACACACACACACGTAAGTGCAAACACCTGAGTCTTTATTCTCACCTGAGCAGGAATTTTACCTGCTCCTGGGAATATTACACAAATATTCCTCACTCTCTCTCTCACTCTCTCTCTCATACACACACACACACACACACACACACACACACACACACACACACACACACACACACACACACACACACACACACACACACACACACACCTGGTTTTGCCTTCTCTATCTGAATGGGGAATGTACCTGCTCTATCTTGTTGAGGCAGCTGTTTATCTGATCGGACTGAAGAGTGAAAACAAGGTGGAGCTGCCACCTCCTGCCAAGCGTTTTAAACTTGTGTAAAAGTGTGTCGCTCCGTCTTCTCGGCCGGTACCCCAACGGAGGAGTACCGAAACTAGGAGCGGCTTGGAGCGGTTAGGCTCGCTTATTTCCGGACCCTACCCAACTTTTGACAAATGAAAAGCCAAAATAAGCGGACCCGACCCGCTCTGCTCAGTGGAAACGAGGCAGTAGTCAATCTAGCCTCCAGTCAGACCGGACCCTCCCCACTGTCTGTCTGTTAGTGGAAGGCAGCCCCTGATTGGTTCATGTAGTCATCAATCTAGCCTCCAGTCAGACCGGACCCTCCCCACTGTCTGTCTGTTAGTGGAAGGCAGCCCCTGATTGGTTCATGTAGTCATCAATCTAGCCTCCAGTCAGACCGGACCCTCCCCACTGTTAGTGGCAGGTAGCCCCTGATCCCAACTTCAAATGTATAACAACGTTGGAAGGAATTTTGTCTACGAAACGGGTTCAATCAAGGACAGATATTTTCAAAAAAACACTATCAATCGTGGTGATAAATTTGCATCTTTTACAGTGATTAATAACTGCATTGTGTGCCGTGCGAGAACAGGTGGCCTTATTTCATTTGGCTGCCATCCCAACGCATCTCATTAATCATATTGGGCCAGAGCCGTAGATTAGTTTGACATGTAGGCAAATCCTGTGAATGTTTTTCTGCTCTAACCTTATCAGATCACCACGATAATGCACTTAACCTGGCTGCTGCAGGACCTCTGCCTTAAAGCTGCAGTGTGTAGAATGGATTGTAATTCTTCATAACAGACTTGGGAGAAATGGAATACAATGTTCATCAGTTTGTTTTAATTAGTGTATGATCTCTTGAAAGTAAACTTGTTTTTTATTATTACAGGTTTTTATATATAGTGGGCGTCCTGGGGAAATGCACCTGTTGGAAGACCAAGAAGAAGAAGAAGTACTATAGAATAAATAACTAAATACATCTTCACCTCATCACTTGATATTGTGGAAAGACTTGAGGCAGTGGTGGATGATGCCATCTTTACTAACTATAGCTTCTTGTCCTTGAAGGCCACCGTAGCTTCTGTAAATTCTCCCCAAAAGGGAGGGGTTAGCAAGGGAGCGTTGACACCAAAACTTCCACCACTATTACATATTCTGATATTACACACTGCACCTTGAATGCACCTCTCCAATGAAAACACACCCTCCACACCTGTTTGGATTGTTTTGCGATGTAAATTTTTCATTGCGTCTGGGGAAAGTCCTTTGGGACAGGTGTGACATACACACAGAGAAAAACAAAAGGAAGCTGGAAAGTCCTACTTCCTCTTCACAGTACAAACAACACGCCCACAGCAATGTACTTATGAAGTTACGTCACTGAACTTTAACTGTACAAGGAGGGTAGATTATAATTGTATGTACCTAGTTCCTTTTGTTTTAATTTTCCTTTGTTCACACACACACACACACACACACACACACACACACACACACACACACACACACACACACACACACACACACACACACACACACACACACACACACACCTGAGTGTTTATTCACACCTGAGAAGGAATTGTACCTGTCACTCCTGGGAATATTCCACAAACATTTCCTCTCTCTCCACACACACACACACACACACACACACACACACACACACACACACACACACACACTCACACACAGACACACACACACACACACACACACACACACACACTCACACACACACAGCCACTCAAACACACACACACACACACACACACACACACACACACACACACACACACACACACACTTGCTTTGCTGTTTTGCTATTGATTTTGATCACTTTTAACCTTAGTGTAGGAGATGAAGAAAAACATACATACTGACTTGTTCCCTACATCCTGCCACATGGCTATCACAGCCCACAGCACTTCAGACCCAGCAGTAAATGAAGGAGTTAAAATTACCTTTACCAAATCAAAATCAAATCAGTTTTATTTGTAAAGCCCAATATCACAAATAGACATTCGCCTCAGTGGGCTTTACATTCCATACAGTATGACACCCTGCCCTTATCTATCTATCTATCTATCTATCTATCTATCTATCTATCTATCTATCTATCTATCTATCTATCTATCTATCTATCTATCTATCTATCTATCTATCTATCTATCTATCTATCTATCTATCTATCTATCTATCTATCTATCTATCTATCAATCTATCTATCTATCTATCTATCTATCTATCTGCCCTTACACCCTTAGCTCGGCTGAGAAAAAACTCCCAGTAAAAAACCCTTTACCGGGATTTTTTTTTTTAAATTGAGAAATCTCAGGGAGAGTGGACAGAGTGAGGGATCCCTCTCCCAGGACGGACATGCTGCAATAGATGTCACAAGTAGAGAAAAGGTTAACTTTACCAGCTATTAGAGATGGACACATTAATAGATCATTAATCAGCATCCAGTTATATACAGCTCTGGAAAACATTCAGAGACCAGTCTGGGTTTTTCTTCAATCTTCA
>CM049396.1:2595000-2622500 GCA_026929865.2 Hyperoplus lanceolatus
CTCTACTGGCAGGTAGCATAGCGTGAGGAGATATTCACCTATTTTGACAACAAGCGTTCTCCAGAATCACTGACTGCACCTTTAAACCCCTTCTGGTAGGAAAACAATTAGCTTTAATCAAAGATAGTAGAGCTCTTCACACACCGGGGCAGATAAGATAACTCCCCGCGGTTTACTGGCAAATGGTGCATCAGAAAACCAAACAGTGTTACCCTGATGGCAGGTGTTGGTTGCAACAATAGACTTAAATAAACCTTTGATTCCTGAGTGTCTCAATTATTATGTATCATATCAGTTTCATATCTGATACCAAGCCTACTGTTAGATGGATGGACGGATAGATAGATAGATAGATAGATAGATAGATAGATAGATAGATAGATAGATAGATAGATAGATAGATAGATAGATAGATAGATAGATAGATAGATATATAGATAAACGCCAAAGGGAAATTGTAGTCAAGTTAAAAATGCTGTTTATGACAATATTCTTATTGTGAATTTGGTAGAAATGTTGTCAGTAGTTTATATTATAAAATCAAAATGTTCACTCTACTCAAACATATGACTCTAAAAAGTAAAACAAGAAACATCGAACATTTGGAGTGGGCTCTTATTTTCTCCGGAGCTGTAGGCTATATCTATCTATCTCCTTTTATTTTGAAACAAATGGCGGTAGTTATGGGGACTGCTACATCCTTTTAACTTGACACAACTCTCGCCATTGGTGGGCGGGGCCAACCTGTTGAACGTAAGGGACTTTTTACCGTAAATGATTTGGAGCGCAACGTCACAGCAGAGCGCGCTTCTGATTGGTCAGGAGTTGGGGGAGAGTTAGCACGTCATCTATATAAACAGTAGAGCAAGGCGCTGGATTTCAGTTACTAGCCAGTGTGTGTGAGAAATACTACAAGAGAAAACAGCGCTAAGAGATTTAGCTGGTTACTAACTTGAACGTTTTGGTGGACTAATACGATATCCTTGGACGCAGCAACTGCTACAAAGAAGCAGAAGAAACACTGGTTTAGTTTGAAACTACCGCGACTAAAAAGCAACGCTAATTTTCCCTGTTTTTAAGACTGTATCGCAGCCTCAAAAAAAAAAAGGACAACCATGCTCAACTTGTGCCTCGTGCTGATTTTATCAGCGTCCGTGTTCTCAGAGTCGGTAAGTTGTTTTTATTACTAAACTTTTTCCTACAGTTTAAAGCTTAACATGTAACTTTTTGACCTGTTTTGTCTCGGTAGAATTACACACTACACACGACTCGCAACACTAGCTTTGATTTAACTTTGATTTCAGCGACGCTGGAGTCGTTCTCGTTGCCATCGTTTGTTTGTTTTTAAATATCGCACGAACACAGAACAAGTTTTGTGTTTGATCAAAGTTGATTGGAGAGAGTGTAGGCTCTTGTGTGTGTGTGTGTGTGTGTGTGTGTGTGTGTGTGTGAGAGAGAGCCTGTGTGTGTGTGTGTGTGTGTGTGTGAGTCTGTGTGTTACTGTGTGAGACTGTGTGTATGTGTGTGTGAGACTGTGTGTGTGTGTTGCTATCCCCCCGTTTTGGGCCCCAGATAAAGGGTGGAGGGGGGATATTGAGCTAGAGAGTCACTAAAGTCACTTTTCATGCCTCCGAGCACATCACTGTTGTTTTTTCACATACGTCAATGACCTGTAGGCTACTCTTTCTACTGTGTTGCAAGATCCCGCGAGATAAGCAATCAGCTAGCTAGGCCTATGAAAACAAACCCAAAAAGAATGGCCATTTCTTCACAAACACAGCTGATCAGTTAAAATGTTACATTTTTATTATGTTACCTCTTACAAAGTTAAACTGAAAAACAAATAGCCAACCTAGAAAAGGTGCAGTAGGCTAAACAATATGTCCTACATATGAAATCACTTCTATGTTATTATCTAACACATAGTCAGACTGTGTAGGCTATTAACGACACACACGTTTTCTGAAATAGTGTGTGTGTGTGTGTGTGTGTGTGTGTGTGTGTGTGTGTGTGTGTGTGTGTGTGTGTGTGTGTGTGTGTGTGTGTGTGTGTGTGTGTGTGTGTGTGTGTGTGTGTGTGTGTGTGTGTGTGTGTGTGTGTGTGTGTGTGCTCTGTGTGTGTGTGAGAGCTCTGTGTGTGTGTGTGAGAGAGAGAGAGGTGTGTGTGTATCATGTGACTATGGAGCTAGCTATCATACTATATTGATTTGTTTTTACTTTTGGTCTACATACCGTTTACTGAAATAATTTGGTCACTGGCTGCCCTTTGTAGATGGAATCAAGAAGCTCCCAAGTTGAGCCCCCCCCCCCCCATCATTGTATTATTGTTCTACAGCTGTTTGTCATTGTGTAAACTGTGAGTGTTAATGTGTGGAAGCCACCCACCCACACGCACACACACACCCTGCCCCCCATCCCAGCTAGCACACAGTCAGACAGGCAGAAACACACTGACTTTAACAGTACTCCAGTGTTGAATGGGGTTTAAAAGTAAGTTAGTGAGTCAGTAACTTTATTGATAAATCTCCTTTCAAGTAGTAAACAGTTGGTCGTTCCATGACCACAAAGACATACTAAATGCACAGATCAATATTTTTTTAACCTTTATTTCTACAGGTAAATCCCATTGAGACTGAAGACTCTTTTATCAAGGGGAGCCCTGTTTTCCTTTCCCACGTTACCATTCACACACACATTCGTACACCGATAGCAGCAGGCTAACTATCCACATTCACACCAGGCAAGGTGGGTGAAGTGTCTTGCCCAAGGACACAACAACTATGACACAGGTGGCAGGGCGGGGATCGAACCTCCAACCCTTTGATCATCGGCCGACCCGCTCTACCACCTGGGACACAGTCGCCCAAATTTTAAAAAGGCAATGGCTGAAAAGAATCAGGTCATGACATTATTATTATTATTATTATTATTATTATTATTATTATTATTATTATTATTATTATTATTATTATTATTATTATTATTATTTCTCTAAACCAGAATATTTGGGGAAAGTAATGATAATACAAGTGCATGGAGTCAAACAGCAGTTCACCAGCTGTCTTTCCTTGACATTCGAAATCTAGTTCACCTGTAAATTAAAAACATAGCCCGACTCTAAAACATCTCGTAAAAATACATTATCTTATTTCCAGGATTGTTTCTTGTGGATATTGTAATTGCGATTTTTACAATTAAAGGTGCAGTGTGTAATATGACATCATCAAGAAAGTTCTACAAAGTTCTAGAATGCAACACTCCCTGGGTAACCCCAACCCTTTAGAATAATAACAGAAGCTACAGTGGCCTTCAAGGACAAGAACAATTATAAATTTTAAACGATGCACCTGATGACATTCCAACTGTGACACTTTCAAGATGGCGGCACTAGGCCTTGGTCCAAGATATGCAGAAATATGGACATATATGAGACCCTTTCTAAGGGAAAAAAAAAACAATTAAAAAAAAATTCAGCTATTATGCACTAAATTAAATGTACTTATGGATATTATAATTAATTTCTACAAAATCTGCTAGGAAATAAAACCCAAAATTCTACACACTGCAGCTTTAAATTAACTGCACATCCCTAACTACCTCAGCCTGCTTTAGAGGCCACTTCTTCCCATACATCTCACTGCTGTCTCCCGTCTTTACACATTCCTGTGTGTGTGTGTGTGTGTGTGTGTGTGTGTGTGTGTGTGTGTGTGTGTGTGTGTGTGTGTGTGTGTGTGTGTGTGTGTGTGTGTGTGTGTGTGTGTGTGTGTGTGTGTGTGTGTGTGTGTGTGTGTGTGTGTGTGTGTGTGTGTGTGTGTGTGTGTGTGTGTGTGTGTGTGTGTGTGTGTGTGTGTGTGTGTGTGTGTGTGTGTGTTCACTCACACACTGACTCATCTTTGTGTCAGCCCTTCTTCTTTCTGATTCCCCCTCTCTGGAATGTGACCTTTGGTGACATTGACCGGCCCTCTCTGGGATTTAGCACACTTGGAGGGTTCTCAATAGGTCCCTGGGGTCTAACCCTTTACTCTGTGTGTGTGTGTGTGTGTGTGTGTGGGTTGAAACATGTTCAATATCTAGAGCAATATAAAGGTTTAGGACGTCCCAATACATGCAGGTCAATTGTAGTATGCTGAAATTACATAAATGAACACGTCAACATAAATGCCCCACTAACTCCAATAGCATTTTGGATTATTCGTCTTTATTCTTGACATTTCTCGACATAATGAGAAAAAAAATCTATTGTTTTTTGTTGTTTTTTCTCTCCTGTCTGTGGCCATGAAACTCTAAAGTTCTGTACTTCAGTATGTGGTGTAGTTTAAAGAGAGAGTATGTGATTTGGAACGCAGGGTCTGTGGGAGAGAAGGAATCCCAACCTCTGAGAGAGAGAGAGAGGGGGGGGGGGCAGGGGTGTTAACATAGAAATTTCCAACTGGGAACTCGGAAACTGCGACTTCCCAGTACAATTGAAACGCTGCATCAGTCCCAATGTCCGTAACTTTCCCTGTGATCAATTGTCATTCCTTGGTTCATAGGCCCCTCCCCCCGTGTGTGTGTGTGTGTGTGTGTGTGTGTGTGTGTGTGTGTGTCCTTTTTTCAGTTGCACTCTTTGGTGTGTGTGTGTCTTTGATGGATACTTAGCCGCTGAGCTATGGCGGCTCTTCCAGCCTTGAAGCCCTTTGCTTCTCCCTTCCCACCGAGGTCACTCTTGGTATGTGGGATTTGACGTTCCCATCTAATCGATAACAATGTTCCTCTGCCCCACAATGGAGCGTGCTCTGAATGCTAAGCAGGCTTTTCTTTGGGGGGGGGGGGTCCACAGGCATGATCGGAATGTTTTTATTTTATCAATGGACTCGGTTGGATTGGATTCCAAGAGGCTTTAAGGTTTTCAAGTTCTCAACATATTGTTTTGTGTAAAGTTGCTCCGAGGAACTTTCAATTTGTGTTAATTCTAGCGCCCCCCTTTGGACAAAAGTGGTAGTGTTTTTGTTTTTACCGCGCCAGCTGTTGTTCCTGGATGAGCGTATATACCCATGACAAAGGCATTAAGAAAAACTATATACAAGTAGCATTCTTTGCACTGATGGTCTGGTTTGCTGATTTATGATCATCAGAGGAAAAATTAGACTGTTTCAGAAATATTTAAAAGATCCTCGTAGGGACTTTTAACTTCAGGCTTTCTCGGTGCCGGTGGTAGACCAATTTATTTTTTTGTCAGGCATGATAGGAATGGTTTTTTTTTTAATCAATGGACTCGGTTGGATTCGATTCTAAGAGGCTTTAAGATTTTCTAGTTCTCAACTTGTTGTTTGATTTAGCTTCAAGCTTTTCTGGTGCCGGTGGTAGACCGACATTTCTTTTGTTTAGTCAGATATGCTGCGTCGTGGCCAGAGTGACCGAGACCTCGTGGATGGTTTTATCAGTTTGTCCAAGATAAACCAGGGCCAAACAATTCCTGTTATTCATGATTTTTTTTATTTTTTTTTCCATTGACCTCAGCATTTTTCACATGGCAGCACCAGCCGCTCCAAGGTCTCATGACTAAGTGTTTCTGTGTTATTGGAGGAAGGTGAAAGATAAGAAAGTATGGTAGCTGCTCTTTTGTTTGTTTTTTTGGGTAAGGGGAGGTCATGCAGGGGAATAGGGTTCACCGTTTTAAAGATTCCTCTTTTTTTTGGCATTTTCAAGCTTTATTAGACAGTACAGAGTTGAAATGGAGAGAGAGAGAGAGGGGGGGGGAGGGGGGGATGACCTGCAGTAAAAGTCCACGGGTCAGATTTGAACCCGCGAACACTGCAACGAAGGCCAAAGCCAATATGGTACGCGCTCTATCCACTACGCCACCGGAGCGCCACAAATAAGGTCAACATTTTAGCTTAAAATATCTTAATGAAACTCTACCACTCGTTTGCTGACATTAAAACAATACTTGTCAAGCATTATCCGACTAATTATGTGCAACAGTGTTTTCAGATTATTTCAAAGTGGAAATAATGTCTGCTTTTTTAAAGATGGCTGTATAGGAGAAATATACAGACGCAAACAGACAAGGTTTAGTCAAATAAACACCTGAATGTACATGTTGGACCTTTGATTTATACTAGTATGAAAGAAGACAAGAGATAGATAGATAGATAGATAGATAGATAGATAGATAGATGGATGGATAGACAGACAGATTTATACTAGTATGAAAGAAGACATGTTATGGAAGATAGATAGACAAATATCTTATTTGACAAGTGCTTGAATAAACAGTGTCTCGCCGTAATCCCAAGTTCAATTGGAAACATTGATTTCTCTTAATTACCCAGTGTGTGTGTGTGTGTGTGTGTGTGTGTGTGATTAACCGCTGAGTTAATCCATGTTGCCCCACACACCCCGGCTTGTTCCCGGCTTTGGAGTCCAAACCTTATATCCTGTTGGAATGTCACAGCTTTAGAATGTACGTCCCCCAATCATTTGCAGGAGAATGAACCAAGTTTTTTTTTTTTTTTTAAGGAAGTCTCTCTCTCTCTCTCTCTCTCTCTCTCTCTCTCTCTCTCTCTCTCTCTCTCTCTCTCTCTCTCTCCTCCCCCTCTCTCTCTCTCTCTCTCTCTCTCTCTCTCTCTCATATGATGGGGTGCACTCAATAAGCTTGTGCGGTGAAAAGAACGCAGGGTGGGTAGGGTTGAGGGGGGGGGGGGGGGGGGCCATGATAAATAGTATCACTAGGATGTAATAATGGTTCATTGCATTGCTGTCCGCTGGTCTATAAAATCCCTTTGGAATGAGGAATGTTGGTGCTGATTCCCCCCCCTCCCGCCCAAACCCCCCCCCCCCCACACACACACACCCTCCCTTAAACCACGGGTCAACCACAACATACTCTGGCACTGCTAACAGCCAGTGGTGTATAAGGAACTTACATTCAAGATTCAGAGTGATTATTGTCATATGCACAATAAGAAAAATGTTCTCAGACTGAAGGCCGAGAAAGAAATGCAATATACAAGTAATGCTGTGATAGAGTACACGGAAGGGTATCTTTAAAGGAATAGTTCAAAATCTTTCAATCTATCTTTTTGCCCGAGGTCACTCTCCCCCCCCTATAGTTTATGTGGCTTTGTGGTAAAGAATACATCTATAGGGCCATCAATGCAGACCATGAAGTGTGTGTGTGTGTGTGTGTGTGTGTGTGTGTGTGTGTGTGTGTGTGTGTGTGTGTGTGTGTGTGTGTGTGTGTGTGTGTGTGTGTGTGTGTGTGTGTGTGTGTGTGTGTGTGTGTGTGTGTGTGTGTGTGTGTGTGTGTGTGTGTGTGTGTGTGTGTGTGTGTGTGTGTGTGTGTGTGTGTGTGTGTAGCCTAAAGGGCTGCTGTCCGTTTGATGTTTGTCCCGGGACACACACTGTCAGACATCGCTATCAGCACTGATGCATTCTGGGTGACTCTTTCTTTCCCTTTCGCCCCCCCCCCCTCAGGCAAAACAGCTGTATGTGACTTTACAATGAAAGGGAATGAGGATGAAATGTAGTAATGGTAATGTGCCCCACCCCTCAGGCTACGAGACAAAATCAAGTACTTAAAGTTATAGTGCGTAACTTCTGTCGCCCCCCCCCATGAGGAATTCTGAGTAACAACAACACTGTCGGTGCATCTACATGAGGTAAAGCCTTCAGTGATGGCACATGGATTTTATACCTTCTGCTGTACGTCCAGGTTTTTTCTTAGCAGTAGAATCAACAACTGAAACATTTCTTGGGCTCTTCTTGGGGATTTTTCTGAGCTCCTGCACCAGTGTCAGGGGAGGTGGGGGACACCAGTTTGTAAACGCTGCCATACTGAGAAATACAGAGAGAGTTTTGTGGAACTGATAATAGGCTTCATCGACTTGGCTACATACTAGAAACTAAAACTGTTGGTCCACTAGTGACATTTCTCTATAATCACCGTGGGGGATTTTTGAGGCAATTTCTTTCTAAAAACCAAACAAAGAAAAGTACAGGTACGGTGTCTTTCTCTAGAAATGCAGTTCCCGCAAAAACCAAATTACCTTTCAGACTTCACTTACAGTATACCATACAACACACACACACACACACACACACCAGAGATCAGAGTGCTTTTGGGTGGTAATAGGGCTTCCCCTTATTCAGACATCCTTCCTGACAAATGCGTTTCAATAATACAGTACCTCTTTGATGTGGCATATGTGTGTGTGTGCGCACAGGCAAATGTGTGTGTGTGTGTGTATGTACATGTGCGGCGGTGTCACTTTGTATGTGAACTGTTTAGTCTCGGTGTGTGTGTGTGTGTGTGTGTGTGTTTGCATTTAGACCACCGAGGTTCACTCAACCAAAGTCACTGAACGTATAGTCAACAACTGAGCCCGCCGTGTGTGTGTGTGTGTGTGTGTGTGTGTGTGTGTGTGTGTGTGTGTGTGTGTGTGTGTGTGTGTGTGTGTGTGTGTGTGTGTGTGTGTGTGTGTGTGTGTGTGTGCGCGAACAAAGGAAAATTAAAACAAAAGGAACTAGGTACATACAATTATAATCTACCCTCCTTGTACAGTTAAAGTTCAGTGACGTAACTTCATAAGTACATTGCTGTGGGTGTGTGTGTGTCCTTTAACCAAAGTGATGAGGAAAGAGCCACATGCTAAGAAATGGAAGAGAATTCTGTTTTAAATCAGTCGCTGATGTTGGTGTAATAGCTAAACATTCCTCCCAGTGTAAGAATTTAACTTCGGCCAGGATAACTGGACATTTTTTTTGCACAACAACATTCGTTAGATTTTTTGGTGCGTTTTGCTGAGCTGTGGTGAAGTGTGTAGGCCGGTCGTCCACTGGGTTACAGGGTCGGTGGTTGGATCCCCCGTCTCCCCGCCACATGTCCAAGTGTCCCTGGGCAAAGAGACACTGAACCCTAAATGTCTCCTGATAGTTAGCTTGCACCCTGCGTGGTAGCTGCTCCTATCGGTGTATGAATGTGTGTGTGAATGGGTGAATGTTTGCAAAACAATGTAAAGTGCTTTGGGTCTGTGAAAAACCAGGGAAAAGAGCTTTATAAGTGGAGTCCATTTACCATTTCAAACCGTCATCAATTATTTACAGCGAAATGAGTCTTGTAGTCGGGGTGAGCCATAGGCCGAAACAACAACAACAACAGCTATCTTCCTGTTTTTCTAACTGATCCCTAATTAAACCAAATCAAACAGAGACAGTCTCAAATTCCAAGTCTCCAGGCTTTACACAAACAAGGGAAAATACAGCAAACAAAAAACAGCCCCTGTGTTCCAATCCCCATACTTCCCTACTATTTAGTATGCCAGAAAAAGATTTAGGATGTCCCAATACATGCAGATCAATTGTAGTATGCTGAAAATCCATAACTGCCTCACTAACTCCAATAGCATTTTGGAGTATCCGTCTTTATTCCTGACATTTCTTGACTAAATGAATACAATCTTCCTTATCTGATATTTTTTTTCTCCCTCCTGTGGCCCTAAAACTCTCCTGTACTTTAGTATGTAGTGTAGTAAAAAGACTAAAACTCTTCTGTACTTTAGCATGTAGTGTAGTAAAAAGACTAAAACTCTTCTGTACTTTAGTATGTAGTTGTAAAAAAGACTAAAACTCTTCTGTACTTTAGTATGTAGTGTAGTAAAAAGACTAAAACTCTTCTGTACTTTAGCATGTAGTTAGTAAAAAGACTAAAACTCTTCTGTACTTTAGCATGTAGTGTAGTAAAAAGACTAAAACTCTTCTGTACTTTAGTATGTAGTGTAAAAAGACTAAAACTCTTCTTATTTAATTAGTGTAGTAAAAAGACTAAAACTCTTCTCACTTTAGTATGTAGTGTAGTAAAAAGACTAAAACTCTTCTGTACTTTAGTATGTAGTGTAGTAAAAAGACTAAAACTCTTCTGTACTTTAGTATGTAGTGTAGTAAAAAGACTAAAACTCTTCTGCACTTTAGTATGTAGTGTAGTAAAAAGACTAAAACTCTTCTGTACTTTAGTATGTAGTGTAGTAAAAAGACTAAAACTCTTCTGTACTTTAGTATGTAGTGTAGTAAAAAGACTAAAACTCTTCTGCACTTTAGTATGTAGTGTAGTAAAAAGACTAAAACTCTTCTGTACTTTAGTATGTAGTGTAGTAAAAAGACTAAAACTCTTCTGTACTTTAGTATGTAGTGTAGTAAAAAGACTAAAACTCTTCTGTACTTTAGTATGTAGTGTAGTAAAAAGACTAAAACTCTTCTGTACTTTAGTATGTAGTAAAAAGACTAAAACTCTTCTGTACTTTAGTGTAGTGTAAAAAAGACTAAAACTCTTCTGTACTTTAGTATGTAGTGTAGTAAAAAGACTAAAACTCTTCTGTACTTTAGTATGTAGTGTAGTAAAAAGACTAAAACTCTTCTGTAGTGTAGAAAAGACTAAACTCTTCTGTACTTTAGCATGTAGTGTAGTAAAAAGACTAAAACTCTTCTGTACTTTAGTATGTAGTGTAGTAAAAAGACTAAAACTCTTCTGTACTTTAGTATGTAGTGTAGTAAAAAGACTAAAACTCTTCTGTACTTTAGTTGTAGTGTATAAAAGGACTAAAACTCTTCTGTACTTTAGCATGTAGTGTAGTAAAAGACTAAAACTCTTCTGTACTTTAGTATGTACTCTCGTAAAAAGACTAAAACCTTCTGTACTTTAGTATGTAGTGTAGTAAAAAGACTAAAACTCTTCTGTACTTTAGTATGTAGTGTAGTAAAAGACTAAAACTCTTCTGTACTTTAGTATGTAGTGTAGTAAAAAGACTAAAACTCTTCTGTACTTTAGTATGTAGTGTAGTAAAAAGCCCACAACTGCTTTCTCTATAGCTTTGTCTAAACTATTTACAGAATGTAGATTTGGCTGATGTTACCAACCAGTGCTCGTCAGAAAATATATTTATGGATAAGCTCTATTTCTAAATGATTGTTTTTATTATGTGAGACGATATGAAGTAACTTTTTGTTATTGTTACTTGGCCTGTTCATTATGTGAGAGACAGTAGAAGTTAATTTTTCTCTTTATAAATATATATTATAGTTATAATATTTATTTTATTTTCTTGTGGTTACGTTATCTGTGAGAGAAATGTTTCAAGCTGTAGTATTTTTGCGATTAGCTGAAAATACAAAATCATGTCAACTGATCTTCTCTGTTTTTGAAGACATGGTCAGAGATATGAGGATGCTTGTTTTTGTAGCCCCGGTTGCTTGTTTTCTCATGTGAGATCTGGCAACCCGGACCACAAACCTAGAAGACCCATAATGTCTCAGTCCTTGGTGGCTTGGCCCCTGATTGTGTGTGTGTGTGTGTGGAATGTGAGTGCTGGCTCTTTAGCCGAGGTCTTCACCACTTAGCTGACCCACACCGAGAAATGCATTCCTTAGTCAGTCTCAGCCAAACTCACACACACACACACACACACACACACACACACACACACACACACACACACTCGTACTTCTATGTTAATGACGGCTAGGGCTGGCCCGAATGCCATTTTTCAGGCTTCGAATATTCGTTGGTTTTTCCGAACGAATATTCGAATATTCGTTCCAGAAAAACACACCGTCAAAAACAACCTGGAACCGACTGTGACAGTATCTGCATATTCTGTTGAAGATTTACGCGCTCGGAGGTGAAGTGATGGATGCGCTATGACACTTAGTGATGTAATATCCTCCTAAATGAGCAATACTGCTACTACAATATTACTAACGTTTATATCCAAATATTAAATGATTTGATGACATTATATTGCAGTACGAGCTTCTTGCAAAAAAAAATTGAAAAAAAACGACGCTCCGAATACTAATTCTCCGAACGAGTATTCGAGTAATTCGGGCCAGCCCTAGTGACGGCACTCGTTGACATAATGCATTCCCTAGCCCATAACCCTAACCTTTATCCTCACAAAGATACCTGTACGACACACACACACACACACACGCACACACACACACACACACACACACACACACACACACACACACACACACACACACACACACACACACACACACACACAGCTTCACCGAGCCAGCATTTTGATATTAAACCAGTGAACTATCTTGAACTATCTGAAGGACAGTTCTTGGCCTGGGTCATTGCCTCAGAGAGTTGAGCAGTACCCTGTCTGTCTGGTCTGTTAGTTATGCATCATGTGAGTCAGGCATCAATATGTGCTGGAGGAAGTTGAATATTAACCTCCAGCATAAAGCGCTCTCTCAATCATTTCATATTAAAACCTTTCGCCGTTGCGTTAACCATTGTCAGAAGTGAAAACTCTATTCAAGGTGATCTGTGTATTTTAAACTGAACTTGGGACTTGTTCATTTTGACTTCAGTGTTACTTAAAGGTGCAGTGTGTAATATGACATCATAGAGTAAGTTCTAGAATGCAACGCTCCCTGGGTAACCCCCCCCCCCCCCCCTTTAGAATAATAACAGAAGCTACAGTGGCCTTCAAGGACAAGAGCTTAACAATTCCAGCCGCAGGGATGGTAGCTTACTGGTGTTATGAAGTAGACATAGACCTTTTTGTGGGAATCAAAAGCCAATTTTAAGAATCCCTTTTTGAAATGAATTGGAGTCCTTGTGACTGAAATATCTCTATGAATGGAGGGGTGAAATATCTCTATGAATGGAGGGGTGTGTGTGTGTGTGTGTGTGTGTGTGTGTGTGTGTGTGTGTGTGTGTGTGTGTGTGTGTGTGTGTATACACGCTCTTAATAAAGCACTGACTTGATGTAATCTTTGATGTACACTTCCTGTTTTTCCGGAGCCTTTTTGTCATATTAGTTCCTGAAGGGGATCTCATGTCTGATAATAACTCGTCCTCACTAGTTTGGTCCGTCGGTCTGTTTTTCGTTAGATCTGTGTGTGTGTGTGGACATATTATCCCTGTGTTCCAAATCACACACTCTTTCTCTTTCCTACACTACATACTAAAGTACAGAAGAGTTTTAGTCTTTTTACTACACTACATACTAAAGTACAGAAGAGTTTTAGTCTTTTTACTACACTACATACTAAAGTACAGGAAAGTTTTAGTCTTTTTACTACACTACATACTAAAGTACAGAAGAGTTTTAGTCTTTTTACTACACTACATACTAAAGTACAGAAGAGTTTAAGGGCCACAGGAGAGAGAAAAAAAATCTGATAAGGAAGAGTTTTTTCTCATTGTGTCGAGAAATGTCAAGAATAAAGAGGAATACTCCAAAATGCTATTGGAGTTAGTGGGGCATTTATGTTGACGTGTTCACTATTGACGTGCATGTATCGGGACATCCTAAATCTTTTTCTGGCATACTAAATAGTAGGGAAGTATGGGGATTGGAGCGCAGGGTGTATTATCCTTTGATCTGAGGCCAGCCATACTTTCGCCCCTAAGGGAAAGACTTCAAAGAGTGGAGAAGACATTAGAGAGGCTCCACTCCTGTGTATCCGCGGGGTCTTTAAAAGCACAACAAAATAATTTAATTTAATATTCACATGATAAAGTATTGCACAACCTTGGCCTGATTATTGCACCTCCTTCACAAAGGTCTTGTATTGTTTGATGGCAGTTTTAAATGAGAGAGGGAGAGAGAGAGGGAGGGAGGGAGAGGGAGAGAGGGAGGGAGGGAGAGGGAGAGGGGGGGGGAGGGGGAGGGGGAGGGATTTGTGTGATTTTAACATGGAAGGAACTTTGCTTCATAGGTGGGAGGCAGTGAGTAATAATAACGGCCGGAGAGATAAGAATGGGGGGGCAGGACACACACACACACAGAGGGCGGGTGGGGGCCCATCAAAACTCAATTAGGCTTATCAGTGCAGATTGAATCAGCTCTGTCTGCTGGTCTGACTGTGCTGCAGCTTTTCCTTATCTACCAACCGTCAGGAAGAGCTAGGTTCAGTGCATCAACATTACTCACTCTGTGTGTGTGTGTGTGTGTGTGTGTGTGTGTGTGTGTGTGTGTGTGTGTGTGTGTGTGTGTGTGTGTGTGTGTGTGTGTGTGATAAAGAAATGACTGCTTGACTCATTAGCCCCTTTTACACAGCCAGTGAAAGCCGGGAATATGCCGGAATTTCGGCCCTCCGCCCTGCTGTATAAATGCGACCGTTGCGGAACGGGGGCCGATAGGCGCAACGGATTGTTCCGGGAATTTTACTACCTCGGGGGGGTTGTAAGATTGCCGACACAATCTGTATAAAAGGGGCTATTGTGTAACTTAGTTTGTCATGTAGCTCAGGGGTTGATCTGTGAAGTGGTTAGCTTTAAAGGTGCAGTGTGTAATATGACATCATCAAGAAAGTTCTAGAATGCGTCTCTCCCTGGGTAACCCCAACCCTTTAGAATAATAGCAGAAGCTACAGTGGCCTTCAAGGACAAGAACAATTCTACATTTTAAACAATGCATCTGATGACATTCCAACTATGACACTTTCAAGATGGCGGCACTAGGCCTTGGTTCAAAATATGCAGAAATATGGACATATATGAGACCCTTTCTAAGGGAAAAAAAAATTTAAAAAATGTTTTCAGCTAGTATGCACTAAATTAAATCTACTTATGGATATTATAATTACTTTCTACAAACAAAATCTGCTAGGAAATAAAACTCAAAATTCTACACACTGCAGCTTTAAATGCTCTGTAAACCTGGTCTGAAATAGGACAAATCACTATATGATGTCAAAGTCGGCTTTCTCAGTACGCTGTTAACAACATTTGATTGAATTTTTTTTTCATAAATATTATAAAACTTAGTTAAACAGTTATTTCACTGTCTGGACTGTTTGACCGGACTGGGTGGGCGTGGCCGCGTCAAACTTTCTCCATGGCAACAGTCGGTGTTTTAATGAATTTTAGAATGTTCAAGCAGAGAACTGAGCCGTGATTGGTTGAAAATACTTGTTGTGTCATAAGAACCAGAGCATAGCCCACAGCCTCAGCTACACCACATTCCTGTAAAGTTTATCAAACAGAAATGACAATACCTTTCATCTGGATTGATAAATATGCCTCTAACTCTTTTCAGATGCTTTACTATCATGAAACTAACTCCATAGATAGATGGATAGATAGATAGATAGATGGATGGATAGATAGATAGATGGATGGATAGATAGATAGATGCTTCTCTCATGAAATCAAATCCCCACATTAGAGAGATAGATAAGATGGATGGATGGATAGATAGATAGATAGATTGATAGATTCTTTACTATTGTGCAACCAGCTCCCCACATTGCATAGCTTGAAGGACTTAGTGGGTTTGGGTTTAGAGTTCCCGGGCGTGTCCCTCTCCTGTGTGTAGCGTAGAGATGTCGGCGATGACTCAGGTTTGTGTGTGTACCGTGTTGCCATGGCGTCTCACATGCACCCGGGAAGGACGGCTATACATGGAGCCGGGCGTAGGTACAAGGAATCTAGCGCTAGGCTGTTAGAGAGAGTGTGTGTGTGTGTGTGTGTGTGTGTGTGTGTGTTACGTCAGTGGTCAGGAGTACATCTTACAAACAGATGAGGCGACACAATACATGGTGCAAATCCCGCTGGTTCAAATATCACCACGCCATGAGGGGGAGGGGGTGGGATGGAGGGAGGGAGATAAAACAGGCATGTTGTCTCGCGAGCCGTCCGCCCCCTTTTTGTTTACTGTTTGTTGACATACCGGTTTACAGAGCCTAGGCTGTGTATTAAAGCCGGAATTTTTTTCAGTACACAGCCATTACGGACAAGTGGAAGATCATGAGGAGATATTCACTGATTTTGACAGTGACACTACATACTATATAGTACATACTAAAGTACAGAAGCGTTTTAGGGGCCATGGGAGAGAAAAAAATAAATCAGATAAGGAAGTTTTTTTTCATTATATCAAGAAATGTCAAGAACAAAGACGAATACTCAAATGCTATTGGAGTAAGTGCGACATCTGGGTATTTTCAGCATACTACAATTGACGTGCTTGTCTTGGGCCATCCTAAATCTTTTTCTGGCGTACTAGATAGTAGGGAAGTATGCAGATTGGAACTCAGGGAACGTTATTTGGCCTCGTTGGTGCAGAGGTCAAGCCTCGGTGGAGTAAGGAAGCACATTCCTGCTGCTGGTGTTTCTGTTGCTCCTTTCAGAGCGCCGGCCGTGTGAAAGGACCAGATGCCTGCGCTGTGTGCCGGGCAGATGGGTGGATTGTAGTGGAGGGAGGTGTGTGTGTGTGTGTGTTAGAGAGAGAGAGAGAGAGAGAGAGAGAGAGTGTGTCTCTCTTTTTCTGTGTCTCTCTTTTTCGGTGGGTGTGTCTCTTTTTTTTTCTGTGTGTTTGTGTGTGTCTTTCTCTTTTTCTGTGTATGTGTGTGTGTGTGTGTGTGTGTGTGATCCACCTTGGTCATTGTGCTCTTGAGGAGTCTGCTGGCATTGTGTTGTTTCAATGAAAAGGCCAGAGCCCAAAGCACTGGGTGACAGACGGCCTTTCAGTCAACGTGGACAATTGGGACGCGATCTGGAAAAAGTTTTTAGGACCTCCATGTCTGTGTCTCTCTCTCTCTCTACCTGTCTGTCTCTCTCTCTCTCTCTCTCTCTCTCTCTCACCTGTCTGTGAATCTCTCTCTCTCTCTCTCTCTCTCTCTCTCTCTCTCTCTCCCTGTCTGTCTCTCTCTCTATCTGTACCTCTCTCTCTCTCTCTCTACCTGTCTGTCTCTCTCTGTCTCTCTCTATCTCTGTCTGTCTGTCTGTCTGTCTGTCTGTCTGTCTGTCTGTCTGTCTGTCTGTCTGTCTGTCTGTCTGTCTGTCTGTCTGCCTGTCTGTCTGTGTGTGTAAGGTTTTTAGGATCTCCATGCTGATAGAGGCAAGATAAACGAGGGCCCGGGCCGAGGGGTTAAGTGGCAGCAGCCTGGAAACGTGAATTCTATTTATCAATCCAAAATAAGTTAGATAAAAAGTTGTCTCTGTTATTCTGCATTCCAATTCATATCTGTCTTTCGCCCAAGGCCTGTTTGCTTTCTTAGATACAATGTTGTTGAGGTTGCACACACACACACACACACACACACGCACACACACACGCACACGCACACACGCACCCACTAAATACAATGTTGTCGAGGTTAGCGTGTTTAGTTTTGACTTTTCGAGGCCAAACGATACGAAATGTGAAAAACAAGGGAATGTTTGTTGAGATATTGAAGTGACTGTGACCTCCACAATCGATTGTGTTATCCCAGATAATCAGCAATTCTAACAATAACTTGAGTCTTTCTAAAAAAATAATGATAAAACAATGATACATGTTATTCACAGATGGGCGCCTTTCAGAGCACTCAGGGTCACCCTACAAGGCAGAGTTAAAAAAGAGATACAAATAATAATAATGCATTTAGACAGATGTAGAATGGCTTCACATTAAAGCTGCAGTGTGTAGAATATTGGGTTTTAGTTCCTAGCAGATTTTGTAGAAAGTAATTATAATATCCATAAGTACATTTAATTTAGTGCATAATGGCTGAATTTTTTTTTTAATTATTATTTTTTCCCTTAGAAAGGGTCTCATATATGTCCATGTTTCTGCATATCTTGGACCAAGGCCTAGTGCCGCCATCTTGAAAGTGTCATAGTTGGAATGTCATCAGGTGCATTGTTTAAAATGTAGAATTGTTCTTGTCCTTGAAGGCCACTGTAGCTTCTGTTATTATTCTAAAGGGGTGGGGTTACCCAGGGAGCGTTGCATTCTAGAACTTTGTAGAACTTTCTTGATGATGTCATATTACACACTGCACCTTTTTAAATGGGTGAAAGTACAATATAGCCTAATTAAAACAGTTACAGGTAGAGTTTGGCAGATTTAGGATAATATGTCTGAATTGGTTAAAGGATATGAAGGTATTTATTTCAATGCTAAATTCTTAGGTGTATTGGTGCCCACTTCTCTCCATCTAATCCTTTTGTTAGGGCTGTTTCTCTGTGCGGTAAGATTTGCTGTAACTAAGCGAGATTCCAAGGTCCAACAGAGATAGTTTGGAGTTCATGAAAAAGTGGTTTGTAGCGGTGGAAATCTTGGGCTTTCAGGATATCCACATTCCTGTAAAAACATGTTTTAACCCTTTTATTTCTACAAGTAAATCCTATTGAGACTAGAGACTCTTTTTCACGGGAGACCTGTTCCCATTCTCTCACACACACACTCTCTCTCTCTCACAAACACCACAGACAGACAGACAGACAGACAGACAGACAGACAGACAGACAGACAGACAGACAGACGGCTAAATATCTCCTAAACACATCTGTTTACTGTATAAAGGTTGGTGTGTCCTGCTCCCCCAGGATGTGGGGTCAGTGAACCTGAGTTCCCTGGGAAGAGTTTGTGATTCTGAGGCCTTTAAAGGAGCTGGTTGTCAACAGAATATACTAAAATATACCAGACAGACAGACAGACGGGGCGCTGGGGGCAATCATAATGTTTTTACACATCCAGTGAATGGATTTATAACTTTTTAAGAGTTACAGAATGAACACATATTTTGTGGCTTTTTAGTGACTTTTTCTAACAGTTTATTCTTGTATTAAATTAATTAATAGACACTTAAACCTGCAGTGTGTAGAATTTTAGACCCCCCCCCCCCTTAAATAGGGTTAGGTTTATATAAATATGGAGGTATAAGAGATCCTTTGTAAGGGGGGGGGGAAAAAATCAAAAAAATCTTTTCAGCCATTACACACTAAATTAAACGTACATCCCCAAATTCTACACACTGCAGCTTTAAAGGTAGAGTCAACAACCGTTCTCCAGAATCGCTGTCTTCACCTGTTTCAACTGATCTTTTCTTTTCCCTACTTGTTTGAATAGATAGTCAGACAGGCCTCTCGTTCAGTCGTTGTGAAATCAGTGTCGGAGCTGATTTCCATGTTGACCTAGTTACATCACCACAATCCAGGCTGTTCCCGCGTGTGTGTGTGTGTGTGTGTGTGTGTGTGTGTGTGTGTGTGTGTGTGTGTGTGTGTGTGTGTGTGTGTGTGTGTGTGTGTGTGTGTGTGTGTGTGTGTGTGTGTGTGTGTGTGTGTGTGTGACTCACTCACTCACTCACTCACTCACTCACTCACTCACTCACTCACTCACTCACTCACTCACTCACTCACTCACTCACTCACTCACTCACTCACTCACTCACTCACTCACTCACTCACTCACTCACTCACTCACTCACTCACTCTCACACACACACACACAGCTGGTTTCAGACAAGTTGGTTTTTAAAATGAATGGCTTGTAAACAATCTGGAATGCTTGATAAATGCTTGATATTTTAAATGTTTTAATCTTGGTTTTTTTTCCAAGGTTTTAAATGTCCTTGAAATGTGAGGACATTACTGGGAGATGATGGATTATCTCTGCATTGGCCGGACAGACTCAGGGACGGTCAATAAGATACTGTCTAGTTTAGAATTGAGTTTTTAGCTTGTTATCCTGTTTCACAGATAGGGCCATGTATGAAATCATATATCGGGATATATGAAGAAGCTTTCGGTACCTTGAAAAAGTTAAACATTTGTGTTTTAAACTCCTGGAACAGTGCTATAAAAGTACTTAAAAGGCTGTATCAATAATCATGCTTACAGTGCTTGGCTGTGTTCTAAAAGCCCTACTAACGTCCTACTCATACTGAGAGCCCTACTAACGTCCTACTCATACTAAAAGCCCTACTAACGTCCTACTCATACTAAAGCCCTACTAACGTCCTACTCATACTAAAAGCCCTACTAACGTCCTACTCATACTGAGAGCCCTACTAACGTCCTACTCGTACTAAGAGCCCTACTAACGTCCTACTCATACTAATTTTCATGTGAATTTGAGAATGTTGTGGTTGTGTATGCGAGAAATGCCTGGATGAGCACTTACTCCCGGGAAGATTTTGTGTATGGATCGATACTTTTCCTACTCAACCGCCCCACAATGCATTGCGTCTTTTCAAAGGACACATAAGTTATTTATTCTTTATTGCTCCTGTATACTTCAGTGTAAACGGTACAACATACCTCACATACACAATGGATGGTTAAGTAGACAGTATGTAGTACATGTTGAGTATGTAGGAGGGAGGACGTTAGTAGGGCTTTTAGTATGTAGTATATACATGTTGAGTAAGTAGGAGGGAGGACGTTAGTAGGGCTTTTAGTATGTAGTATGTACATGTTGAGTATGTGGGTAGGAGGGAGGACGTTAGTAGGGCTTTTAGTATGTAGTATATACATGTTGAGTAAGTAGGAGGGAGGACGTTAGTAGGGCTTTTAGTGTGTAGTATGTACATGTTGAGTATGTAGGAGGGAGGACGTTAGTAGGGCTTTTAGTATGTAGTATATATATGTTGAGTAAGTAGGAGGGAGGACGTTAGTAGGGCTTTTAGTATGTAGTATATACATGTTGAGTATGTAGGAGGGAGGACGTTAGTAGGGCTTTTAGTATGTAGTATATACATGTTGAGTAAGTAGGAGGGAGGACGTTAGTAGGGCTTTTAGTATGTAGTATATATATGTTGCGTATTTAGGAGGGAGGACGTTAGTAGGGCTTTTAGTATGTAGTATATACATGTTGAGTATGTAGGAGGGAGGACGTTAGTAGGGCTTTTAGTATGTAGTATATACATGTTGAGTAAGTAGGAGGGAGGACGTTAGTAGGGCTTTTAGTATGTAGTATATACATGTTGAGTATGTAGGAGGGAGGACGTTAGTAGGGCTTTTAGTGTGTATATATGTTGAGTATGTAGGGGGGGGGCTGTGGGTTTGATTAGTATTGTTGAGTAAGTAGGAGGGAGGAGTTAGTAGGGCTTTTAGTATGTAGTATATATATGTTGCGTATTTAGGAGGGAGGACGTTAGTAGGGCTTTTAGTGTGTAGTATATACATGTTGAGTATGTAGGAGGGAGGACGTTAGTAGGGCTTTTATTATGTAGTATATACATGTTGAGTAAGTAGGAGGGAGGACGTTAGTAGGGCTTTTAGTGTGTAGTATATACATGTTGAGTATGTAGGAGGGAGGACGTTAGTAGGGCTTTTAGTGTGTAGTATATACTTGTTGAGTATGTAGGAGGGAGGACGTTAGTAGGGCTTTTACAACACAGTACTTGTTTTTGTTTGTCCAGTGGCAGAGCTCCTTCCTGTGTGGGGTTTTTAGTAAGTCTTCAGTCTATATTGACACACACACACACACACGCACACACACACACACACACACACACACACACGCACACACACAGCCCATGCTTGTGTGCTGCTGTTCCCAAATACATTCTTGGTTGGCGCTTGTTTTCGTCTCAGCGGACATGGCCTGGGCCCTGTTAGGGAAGGTTTGGCTTCCTGGGGGAATATAGTGACAGTGGAATATGTGATGTATCCAAAGGCCTTTAAAACAGTCATAAAGGACACACCAAAGATTTCTCAATGCAGGAAAAACCCTGTGAAGTGTGTGTGTGTGTGTGTGTGTGTGGCAGGTCTGCAGGGCAACAAAGTGATTTGTTTGAAGATCTGATGCTGTGGACGATTTAGTTTAAGCAAATCTCTCGTTAGGAAGAAGGGATAGGTCTATTGTTCTTCTCTGTAGCTTCTAGTAACATGCCCGTTTACAGAGCCTAGGCTGTGTATTAACTCTGGATTTATTCAGCGCACACACAGTACAGACAGGTAGCGGATTATGAGGAGATATTCACACAGTACAGACAGGTAGCAGACAGACAGACAGACAGGTAGCGGACCATGAGGAGATATTCACACAGGACAGACAGACAGACAGGTAGTGGATCATGAGGAGACAGACAGGTAGCAGACAGACAGGTAGTGGATCATGAGGAGACAGACAGACAGACAGGTAGTGGATCATGAGGAGACAGACAGACAGACAGACAGACAGACAGACAGACAGACAGACAGACAGGTAGTGGATCATGAGGAGATATTCACTGATTTCTGGCTAAAAGGGATTTTTACAACAAGCGTTCTCCAGAATCACTGACTACACCTTTTTAAGCAAATCTGTCTTCACGAAGAAAGAGGGTTAGTTACTCCTGAAAACTAGCTTTCAGAACTTGTACATTTCTTCAAAACTTCTTCTAAAGATACGATAGATAGATAGATAGATAGATAGATAGATAGATAGATAGATAACTATTGAAAATGCAGTAGTTTTAGGTTTCCAATAATAGCGAAATGAAGAAATGCTTCATATTTCAAGGAATCCCCACTGTCTATCCAGGAAACTTCCCAAGAAACAATTAAGAACTGAACCTGTTTCCAAACCTTTTAAGTTCTGCTCATGTGGTGTTGTTTGTCAGGCCTGTGTGGGTGTGTAGGGCTTAACCGTAGCCCAGCAACAAGACAACACAACCCCGTGTATTGTCATTAATTGGATTATAATTGCGCTAAACCTTCTAATGCTGCAGTGAGCAGTAAGAAACAGCTGACCAATATGAAAGCAGTCGAACACAATCAACTTTCCTATTGGGCAGAAAAATAGTGTTTTTTGCGTGTGGGACGTGTGCGTTCTTCTTTGCCCCGAGGGAATTGATTTGATGTAAAAAAACAAAAAAAATCTTGAGTGTTTTTTTAAATGACTCATGTTGGCACCACACACACACACACAATCACGTACACACACACACACACACACACACTCACTCACTCACTCAGGTACACAGACACACACACGCTCTTACTCACTCTTACTCACACTGGCACACATAATAGAAAGATCCTGACTCAGACGTTATCGTGTGTGTGTGTGTGTGTGTGTGTGTGTGTGTGTGTGTGATTCCTGTGAAGTTACTCAGCGGGCTTGTACCAGCACGAACTGCAGAGCCAGTAGTCACCATTTTAAGGGTTTAGGATTAGACACACACACACACACACACACACACACACACACACACACACACACACACACACACACACACACACACACACACACAGCAAGCATACGTGCACACACACACATACACACACACGGTTTAAATGAGGACATAATACAGCAGTGACCCCAAACTAGAGGTTTCCCTTATCAGGTTCAAAATGTGTTGCATTGATTTTCCTTGCTTCTTCAAAGGGCTGTTTGAGGGTTAACACTAGGTTTTAAGGACAGGCCTTTAAAGGGCTGTTTGAGGGTTAACACTAGGTTTTAAGGACAGACCTTTAAAGGGCTGTTTGAGGGTTAACACTAGGTTTTAAGGACAGGCCTTTAAAGGGCTGTTTGAGGGTTAACACTAGGTTTGAAGGTTCAGGTATGAATTAGGTTTATGTTAGGGTTAGTGTAAGGGTTGGGGTTAGGGTAAGGGGTTAGGGAATGCATTATGTCAATGAGTGTCCTCACAAGTATAGCAGTACAAACGTGTGTGTGTGTGTGTTGTGTGTGTTGTGTGTGTGTGTGTGTGTGTGTGGCAATGATAATTAGGCTGATGAAGGGTGGGGGTGTGTGTGTGTGTTAATCCCATTCACGCTGCTTATGGAGCAAATGGTCAATGTAATTAAGTGTGTTAATGTGATGTAAAGGAGCGTGTTGTGTCTTAAAGCCTCTCAGAGATCAGAGGCCCATCGGTCAATCTGTTTGATGTGATTAGTCCGTTTGTGATTTCTTTAAATTATTCAAAAAAACTTCCAACTGGCCAATCCAGCTAAGTTAAGTTAGGTTACTGTTGAAGTGAGCTTCTTCTCACATCTTACTGTCTGACGGACGTATTTTAAACGTCTTGTCTTTGTCCAAATGTTGTGCCTTTAGGTCAGGGAGACTCGCTCACCACAGACAGACAGACAGACAGACAGACAGACAGACAGACACTCACTCAGACAGACAGACACTCACTCAGACAGACAGACACTCACACACAGACAGACAGACAGACACTCACTCAGACAGACAGACACTCACTCAGAGACAGACAGACAGACAGACAGACAGACAGACACTCACACACAGACAGACAGACAGACACTCACTCAGACAGACAGGCAGACACTCAGACAGACAGACAGACAGACACTCACTCAGACAGACAGACAGACAGGCAGACAGACAGACAGACAGACAACACTTCACTGTACCAATTTACTAATAAAGAAACCTGTATCTTTTGTCTCTTCAGGTGCGGGAGACGGAGACGTGGGTCCCCATGAAGAGCACTCAGACGGTTGCCATGGCGCCGCACAGCGAGGGTCTGGAGGCGTCGGGCGACTTCGGCTTCACTGACGACGAGGAAGAGGATGATGATCACTATGACGACGGCCCTGACGACTATAACTATGACGACGAGGATGAAGAGGATTTCTCTGGGTCCGGGGACGGAGGTACGGCTTTAAAAAAAACACTTGATTAAATTCCTGTTTTTTACTGTCTTATGATATTTATACTTATTAAAGGGACACTGTGTAACATTTTAAGTAATTTATCAGCTAAAATCAATAGCCTCATTCTTAAATATGTCCTCATTGGTGTAAAATCACCTCTGCCAATAATCTGAATTATCCTCCTGAGCGGAGAATTACAAATATTAATATTACATTTTGTACATTGAGCAGGCAAGCCTTATGGAGGAATCCATGTTGGTTGGAATGTCATCAGGTGCATTTTTTAAAATGTAGAATTGTTCTTGTCCTTGAAGGCCACTGTAGCTTCTGTTATTATTCTAAAGGGTTGGGGTTACCCAGGGAGCGTTGCATTCTAGAACTTTGTAGAACTTTCTTGATGATGTCATATTACACACTGCACCTTTTAAAGCCCCTGGAGACCTATTTTTTGTACCTCTTCTGCATCAAGTGATGGCGTAAATATCTTCATTTTTGTAAAGGAAAAGATCTGCTGATACGAGTAATGTAATATAATGCAGTCAGGCCCTCAGCAGTCTGTATTGCATGTTGACAATAACGTTTAGATCTGGGTTTGTTTTCAGCACAACTCTAACTAGGAACATTAAAGGGACACTGTGTAACATTTTAAGTAATTTATTAGCTAAAATCAATATCCTCATTCATAAATATGTCCTCATTGGTGTAAAATCACCTCTGCCAATAATCTGAATTATCCTCCTGAGCGGAGAATTACAAATATTAATATTACATTTTCTACATTGAGCAGGCAAGTCTTATGGAGGCATCCATGCTTTTGGAATGTCATCAGGTGCATTGTTTAAAATTTAGAGTTGTTCTTGTCCTTGAAGGCCACTGTAGCTTCTGTTATTATTCTAAAGGGTTGGGGTTACCCAGGGAGCGTTGCTTTCTAAAACTTTCTTGATGATGTCATATTACACACTGCAACATTAAAGTTCTAGACACTTAATCAAGCCTGTTGACCCAAATGTGAAACACTCTAGACAGTTTTTTTTTTAAACTTTTTTGTTTTATACTATTTATTAAAAGATAAAGATATGAACCTTTTTAACATGACAACGATCAGCTAAATGGAGATTTGTTCTTCTTTCTGCAGCGACCACTGTGTCACCTGGGAGAGACGCCACCACGGCAACCAAGGTGAGGATCAGATTTTCTATTTTCATTTTAAATTTAGTTTGTATTGTTGTTTTTCCTCAGATGGATGGATAGAGGATGGATGGATGGATAGATGGATGGATAGATGGATGGATAGATGTTTTTTTTTTACTGAGAGTCTTCCTCAATTCGAGCTAATGGTGTCATACTGTGTACAGATTGTGAAACCCTCAGAAGTAAATGTCTATGTGTGATATTGGGCTATAGAAATGAAAACTGACTGTAGTTGTATTGACTCTCTCTCTCTCTCCTCCTCAGCCCAACCTCCAGGACAACAGGATCCCCGATCACGCCTCTCTTCCCGTCAGGCCGACGGTCAACGAACGAGACTTTGTCAACAGGAACGAGATCCCGCGCCTCGGCAACAAGCCCACGCCTAGCAACGAGAACCCTCCCAACGTGCTGATGGCACACGCTACAGACGAGAGCTTCTTCAGCCGCACAGAAGTCCTGGCAGGTCAGTAGAGAAATGGGATGGATGGAGGTAGGGAGGGATGGAGGGAGGGATGGAGGGATGGATGGATGGATGGATGGATAGATAGATAGATAGATAGATAGATCACAGACGAGAGCTTCTTTAGCTGCACAGAAGTCCTGGCAGGTCAGTCGAGAAATGGGATGGAGGGAGGGAGGGAGGGAGGGAGGGATGGATGGATGATAGATAGATAGATAGATAGATAGATAGATAGATAGATAGATAGATAGATCACAGACGAGAGCTTCTTTAGCTGCACAGAAGTCCTGGCAGGTCAGTAGAGAAGTGGGATGGAGGGATAGATGGATGGATGGGAAATAGATAGATAGATAGATAGATACATAGATAGATAGATAGATGGTTTTGGACTGTATGAATAGCTGATTAATTTGCCCTTGTTGTAAAGTGTTGTCAACCTTTTATTTCCATTTGCGTTGTCAATTAAACTCAATTAAAAGTACTTTAATATAGAAACCTCTTAAAGCTGCAGTGTGTAGAATTTTGGGTTTTATTTCCTAGCAGATTTTGTAGAAAGTAATTATAATATCCATAAGTCCATTTAATTTAGTGCATAATAGCTGAAATAAACGTTTTGAATAATTTTTTTTCCCTTAGAAAGGGTCTCATATATGTCCATATTTCTGCATATCTTGGACCAAGGCCTAGTGCCGCCATCTTGACATGTCATAGTTGGAATGTCATCAGGTGCATTGTTTAAAATGTAGAATTGTTCTTGTCCTTGAAGGCCACTGTAGCTTCTGTTATTATTCTAAAGGGTTGGGGTTACCCAGGGAGCGTTGCATTCTAGAACTTTGTAGAACTTTCTTGATGATGTCATATTACACACTGCAGCTTTAAAGCATTGCATTGTTTAACTCACTTAAAGGTGCTTGAACACACTATTCATAATGACCGTTCTCTGTCTGTCTTCCAGCTCTGATTGCGGGCAGCGCCGTCGGCCTGATGTTCGCCGTACTGTTGATTCTGCTTCTGGTTTATCGCATGAAGAAGAAAGACGAAGGAAGCTACGACCTCGGCAAGAAACCCATCTACAAGAAAGCCCCCACCACCGAGATCTACGCATAGACACACACACACTGAGACACACACACATGAGACACACACACACACACTGAGACACACACACTGAGACAGACACACACTGACACACACACACTGAGACACACACACACACACACACACACTGAGACAGACACACACATGTTTGTACAGCTATACTTGTGAGAACACTCATTGACATAATGCATTCCCTAGCCCCTTACCCTAACCCTAACCATCAAAACTAAATGCCCAACCCCAACCCTTACACTAACACTAACATAAACCTAATTCATACCTGAACCTTAAAACCTAGTGTTAACCCTCAAACAGCCCTTTAAAGGCCTGTCCTTAAAACCTAGTGTTAACCCTCAAACAGCCCTTTAAAGGCCTGTCCTTAAAACCTAGTGTTAACCCTCAAACAGCCCTTTAAAGGCCTGTCCTTAAA
>CM049396.1:2627500-2632500 GCA_026929865.2 Hyperoplus lanceolatus
GGGGCGCTAGAATTAACACACACAAAATGAAAGTTCCTCGGAGCACCTTTTTAATAATTTAATTTAATTTTGAACTCTTTGATCGGAGAAACTGGTAGTTTATGGTACTTTTTATTTAAATTTTTTATTTTGTTTTTTTTTAAACCATGGCGTTGTTGCTTTCTCAATAAGCTATCCGGAACAGAATGCTGTTTAGGTTGATAGATATATATTTTATTTTCATTCTTAGGTCTTTGAGCATATCACTCACATTGTATAGACATGTTTGATGGGTTGGTTGATGCTCACATTTCATAGCTGAAGACGACAGCACACACACACACACACTCTGACTGTCCTATCAAGGATTTGTATATATATACAATAGATTTAAAATACAAAAAAATTACAAAAAAAAATGTTAACTTGGTACTTAGCCACGACCTGGCACCAACCAGAAATATCTACCAAATATTTAAATGCCAAATTGTTCTTTTTTTTCCCACATGCTTTATTTTTAATCTATGACGGAGTATTAGGCCCATATCATGTAATCCATTAATCTATGACGGAGTATTAGGCCCATATCAAAGAAAACATAGAGATTAGGAGAATATAATCCTAATTTTAAGAGAAAAATCAGATTTTCACCAGAATTATTTTTTTAAATTTAAAAGTAAAGGTTTTCATTTTAACAGAATGAATTAATTTGAAAAAGAAAAAATCTTGAAATATACATTTTAATAATTTTATTTTTTTTTTATCTATGGTTGCCTTTTCCAACACTCAAGGACACCGTACGGTAAAACCAGGCAAATATAGTTTAAATGAGTTAAACATGTATACGTACACCGATATCAATATATAAATACAATTAAATGAAAACTAAATATCCATGGGTTTGATAGAAAGTGGAATTACATGGGACGGAGCAACTTTTTTTTTTGTAAAATTCCAAAATAAATCTCTTTAAATTTCAAAATAATTCTCCTTAAAATTTATCTTGAAAATTTAAAAAAATAAAATCTGGAAAAATGTTGCTTTTCTTCTCGTTATATTTAGATTATTCTCTCTTAAAATTACAATGTATTGGTTATTTTTATTGTTTCATCGTGGCCCTAACACTCTTGTCATATTATCCACCCCCCCACCCCACCCCACCTCTTCTGCAGTAACGTTGTTGTGATTTACTGTAAATGTACCAATGTAATACTAACTCTTATTGTAGATCAACTTGTCTTTTTTTTTTGTGTATTAATTTAACTGTCAAATTATTGTTATTATTATTATTGCCTTCTTTCAGGTCTGGAGGTGTTTTTTCGCCTCTTTTTAAACAGCTGTTGTGTATGTGATTTTTAATAAAGTTTTATATGAATAAACAATAGTTGGAGAATTTAAAACGCAAATAGTTTTTTGAATTTTTTTTGTTTTATATTATCTTTTTTTTCCTTTTTTTTAGCATTTTTTTTTAAAAATTTTGTAGAAGGATGTTATTGTGTCTGCAAGAACAAACCTGGGTCGATTTATAAGTTGATTTGTAAAACCGTGGCTGCGTTCCAATACCTATCTATATATACTTCCCTGCTATTTAGTATGCTAGGATAAGATTTAGGATGTCCCAATACATCTGGTCAAACGCAGTACGCCTAACAAAACAATTTAGTGTGCAAATCAGCATGCTTTTTTTGGGGTGATTCTGACCCACAATCCACTGCAGCAGAAGTTACACATCACATGGACTGAGCCTCCATATGAAAACAAACGGGGATGAGACGGATATAAAAGCAAGAGGCAAGTTCAAGGAGCCATGTTAGGATGGAATAAATAAGTTAAAGTATGTCCCAGTTGTAGCATAGTGCATGTTGACTAGATAATGTTTATGATCAGCTGTAGTATGGAGGAGAGGAGAGAGAGAGGAGGAGAGGAGAGAGAAAGAGGAGGAGATATGGAACGCAGGGAAAAGATTATTTGGAGCCTAAACGAAGCTGGATATATCTGATAACATTTATTTGGAAAAACTATTCAAGGTCTCCGTTTACAGATTTGGACGCCTCCCGTTCTACAAAAACATCTCGACTTCAGTCCAAGGCCTTTCAAACAAAGAAACATTTAACTTAGAAAAGATAGTGTATCAGCTCAACGAAGAGAGTCACTCTGGAATGGCGTGTGTGTGTGTGTGTGTGTGTGTGTGTGTGTGTGTGTGTGTGTGTGTGTGTGTGTGAGAGGAAGGGGGGGAGGAGTGTATGGGTACTTTGTTATTTTCATTCCAAGATGTTGTGAAAGTTTAATTTTCACTTCTGAATTAAAGTTAAAGGAATACTTCACCCATACGGAACCGGCGTTCTATCATTATAGAATCACTATTATAATATAATGAATGAGGTTTTTCTTCCCTCAGTTGTTCCTCAGTCTTCCCTTGGCCCAGCTGTCCTGTTAATCCTAACCCCTACATTTTACCATGTGTGATGTCACAATAGTAAAATATAGGGTTAGACAGTGAGACCATAAAACACTCTTTCTGCCTTTTCTCAACTTGAAATTACTGACGCTGTTTTCGAAAAGCCCTACTAACGTCCTACTCATACTAATTTAGACTTCAATTTGAGAATGTTGTGGTTGTGTATGCGAGTTTGTGTTGGCGAAAAATGCCCGGATGAGTACTTACTTCCGTGAATATTTTTTTGTATGGAACGATAGGATACTTTTCATACTCAACCGCCCCACAATGCATTGCGTCTTTTCAAACGACAGATACGTTTTTTTATATTATTCGAACTTTGCATACACAATGGATGGTTAAGTAGACAGAATGCAGTATATAGATGTTGAGTATGTAGGAGGGAGGACGTTAGTAGGGCTTTTAGTGTGTAGTATATACATGTTGAGTATGTAGGAGGGAGGACGTTAGTAGGGCTTTTAGTATGTAGTATATACATGTTGAGTATGTAGGAGGGAGGACGTTAGTAGGGCTTTTAGTATGTAGTATATACATGTTGAGTAAGTAGGAGGGAGGACGTTAGTAGGGCTTTATGGTTAAGTAGACAGTATGTAGTATATACATGTTGAGTATGTAGGAGGGAGGACGTTAGTAGGGCTTTTAGTATGTAGTATATACATGTTGAGTATGTAGGAACACAGCCCGTATATTTCTTTATAATTGTGGACATTTTGGAAGATGGGGGCAACAGACCCTTACCTTCAACTTAAAATGACAGAGTGTCCAGGCATCACACTATGACCCTGTGCTCCAGTCCCCATAATATCTACCATTTAGTACGGTTAGAAGTACCCAAATGTCTACTACATCTGGCCGAGATTGTTAGTGTTGAAAACTGCATCCTATTTGGGCGATTCTGACCCACAATCCAGTGCGCACGTGAAGTGACGTCACATCGACGAAGCCTCCGTATGGAAACAACCAGCGATGAGACGGATATAAAAGCAAGAGGCAAGATCAAGGCGCAATGTTATGATGAAATAAATAAATAAAAGTATGTCCAAATAGTATGCCTACTGCATCCTAACTAGATTCTTGTTATGGTCAGATGTAGTATGTAGAATTGAGAAAAGAAAGAGGAGGAGATTTGGAACGCAGGCAGACCCACTATAAGTGTTTTAAAGTTTTGGCCGGATGAAGTAGGACATCCGGGTGCTTCTAACCATCCTAAATCTGGCCACAAGAATCGGGACATCCTAAATCTTTTTTTCTACCGTACTATATAGTAGATATTATGGGGACTGGAGCACAGGGTGTGTGTTTCTAAAGGTGTGTATCGATCGCAGGGTTGTTCTGTGATGGAGACGGGGAGAACAACGCTTTTGTTTTGCTGCTTATTATAAAAACATGTGAGTCAATGGAGTCAATGGGCTGTTGGTCTCTTCTGTGAGAAAAGGGGCGACTGTGGCTCAGTTGGCAGAGCGGGTCGGCCGATGATCAAAGGGTTGGAGGTTCGATCCCCGCCCTGCCACCTGTGTCATGGTTGTTGTGTCCTTGGGCAAGACACTTTACCCACCTTGCCTCGTGTGAATGTCGATAGTTAGCCTGCTGCTATCGGTGTATGAATGTGTGTGTGAATGGTAACGTGGGAAAGGAAAACAGGTCTCCTTTGAAAAAGAGTCTCCGGTCTCAATGGGATTTACCTGTAGAAATAAAGGTTAAAAAAAAAAAAAAAAAGGTTTTGAGTTATTATTGGAGAAATAAATCAATAAAGCTATTTTTATCACATTAACATGTCTGTTTCTTTCTAGTTTCTTATGTGACTGTGTGTGAATGAATGGAACCTGGAACCCTGTAAAGCGCTTTGAGTGCCTTGAGAAGCGCTATAGATCTCCGCAGCCTAGGCTCTGTAAAAACTGGTGTGTAAACAAAGGGGGCCCACAGTAGCTATAGCAACATGTCTGTTTACAGAACGCAGGTTGTGTTAACACTGACGTCTAAAGAAAAGAGATTCAAAACATACAGTATAGTGTGTGTGTGTGTGTGTGTGTGTGTGTGTGTGTGTGTGTGTGTGTGTGTGTGTGTGTGTGTGTGTGTGGTGTGTGTGTGTGTGTGTGTGTGTGTGGCCGTCACATGTGAGTGTGTTTTTCCCTGCTGCAGTGGCCGACAGGTAGCAGCTTGTCTGTTGGATCTGTATGAATGTCAATAACACACACACACACACACACACACACGTACATTAACACACACATACATTAACACACACACGCACACACACACGTACATTAACACACACATACATTAACACACACGCACGCACGCACACACACACACACATACATTAACACACACACGCACGAACGCACACACACACACACATACATTAACACACACACGCACGTACGCACACACACACACATACATTAACACAAACACACGCACGCACGCGCACACACACACACACACATACATTAACACACACACACACACACACACACGCACACACACACACGTACATTAACACACACATACATTAACACACACACGCACACACGCACGCACACACACACACACATACATTAAC
>CM049396.1:2650000-2657500 GCA_026929865.2 Hyperoplus lanceolatus
GATATTCTTCTCATTCTACTTCTAAATTCAGATACAATCTCTTTTATTTGTTTTTAAGTTTTAAGTGTACATCATCTCGGCCATGTGTGACATCTTCTTGGGCATGTAGAGATAGTACTCCATGTATCCTGACAGGTCCTCTATTGTGATGTCATCAACGTAGGACACGCGAGCTTGTTCCGAGCACGACCGCGCGTTGGCAGCACCGGCCGCCGTAACATTAACGTTAGGATTGGTAGCTGCCGCGTTCGCATTAGTGGAGCCCAGAGTTCTGCTTGTGTCTTCTTGAGGTGGTAGATTCTGCTCACACTCGGATATGACGCCCCTCAACCCAGTGAAAGAATAAACCTCCACGCCCGGCCAAGTTGCTTGATTGGCTTGGTGACACGTGCAGGGTAACTCTGGCCCTTTCTCGGCTTTCTCCCCGGTGGTCACTTCATCCGCTTCTTCCTTGGGGGCGTCGGAGGCGTTTTGTACCCAGGCACAGGAGCAGGCGAGTGGGGTAGTTTCAGAGGAGGAGGGGGGTGCTATGGAGGTGCTGTGGAGCTCTGATAAAGCCCTGAAGTCGCTGGCCTCTGCACCGGCGCATATCAAAGGCTTTGCTTCGTCACAGGCACTTGGCTCGAGGCTGCGGCTCTCCTCTCCTTCTCCCGCACGGCTTACTCCCTACAGAACGATTTAAAACGGGTTTGGTTAGGTTTTTTAAATCTCTGTCCTAACTTTCAGGGTTCACACACGTATGGGAATTTTTCTTTTCCGTGAAAGTTTACACAATTGCGATTTTTAGTTAGAAAGCTTCCTGAAACGTTACTGTCTCACTGCTGTTGCAGGGCCCACAGTTTGGTTCACAAACATGTTCTAGTCTGCGCATTACACTTTACTGACTGGTCGCGGATCATGAATCACTGATTTTGACAACAAGCGTTCTCCAGAATCACTGACTCCACCTTTAACCAATCAGATCGGCTATGTATATTCCTAGTCTGTGACATCCCTAATCATGATAGTATGGACTGTTATTTTTTGTATCAATTCTCCCTTATAAAATTCATTCCAATCACATTAAACTAACTGTAACAACAACATACTTTTTTCGTGATAACAGCTGCGGGGATCTTTTGATGTGATGTCGGCAGCGGCGGCGATGATCCGAACACCAGGGGCGAGATGCTGCCGGCCGTGCCCACAGACGAGAGCTCTTTCTGGGCCAAGGCGGGGCCGAGCGTGGGGCCCGGGCTGGATGTGGTGGCTGTGGTAGTGGCAAGGCGCTGGTGCTTGAGGCAGCCACTAGGGGGAGACACGGAGCCGCAGTAGCTGAACTTGGGAGGCTGAAGGACGGGAGACTTGGACCTGCGACGGCGCTGGGTCCTGGAAGCTCCTCTGGAAGTCTTCCTCATACAGCTGGAGACCGGAGGGGAAGGGAGGATGCTATTGTTATTTTATGAATGAAACAAAATGGGTTTTTTTTTTGGTTCACTCACACACTCTCACACACACACACACACACACACACACACACACACACACACACACACACACACACACACACACACACACACACACACACACACACACACACACACACGATCTTGAAGTCTTCCTCCTACAGCTAGAGACAGGAGGGTGTCCTTTATGAATCAAACTAAATGGGGCTTCATGTTGTTTTTTAAGAGTCAAATTCAAGTAAACTTCGTCTTTGTTGTTTTTGCTTTGCATTCGTTTGCTAGCAGCAGCAGCAGCTACCACGCAGGGTGCAAGCTAACTATCAGGAGACATTTAGGGTTCAGTGTCTCTCTGCCCAGGGACACTTGGACATGTGGCGGGGAGACGGGGGATCCAACCACCGACCCTGTAACCCAGTGGACGACCAAACCGCCCTACAAACTTCACCAGAGTCATAACAAGTGTGTTGTACAGCTCAGGATACTCACGCAGACACACACACACACACACACACACACCTACCCGTGCCAGTTGTCCTTGGAGCAGCTGAGTTTGGGTTTGGCTCCGCTGGCCTCTGGACCGGAGCGAGACGCCTCCACACTCACACCAGGTAAACTGGAAGGAGACACACACACACACACACACACACACACACACACACACACACACACACACACACACAATGTTAAGGAACTTTATGGAAGCAACACACACACACACACACACATGTCTAGAAATGTTATGGACGCAACACACACACACGCACACACAGTAACACTGACTTACTCACTCACTCATTCTCTCTCACACACACACAGTAACACTGACTTACTCACTCACTCATTCTCTCACACACACACAGTAACAAACACACACACACACACACACAGTAACACACACACACACACACACACAGTAACAAACACACACACACACACACACAGTAACACACACACACACACACACACAGTAACACTGACTTACTCACTCACTCATTCTCTCACACACACACAGTAACACACACACACACACACACACAGTAACACTGACTCACTCACTCACTCATTCTCTCACACACACACAGTAACACACACACACACACACACACACACACAGTAACACTGACTTACTCACTCACTCATTCTCTCTCACACACACACACACACAGTAACAAACACACACACACACACACACACACACACAAGTAACACACACACACACACACAGTAACACACACACACACACACACACAGAACACACACAGTAACACACACACACACACACACACACACACACACACACACACACACACACACACACACACACACACACACACACACACACACACTAACACTGACTCACTCACTCACTCATTCTCTCACACACACACACACACAACGTCTAGAAATGTCATGGATGCAACACACACAGATATTTATGTACCTCTCGGCGTCGACTCTGAGCTTCTTAAAGGCCGTCTGCAGAGTTTCCTCCTCACAGTCTTTCCCTCCTGCCTCCATGGTGGGAGGAGGCTGCTCCGACCAGCCACCCAGCTGAGAACACAGAACATTAAATGGTAAATGGACTCCACTTATAAAGCTCTTTTCCCTGGTTTTTCACAGACCCAAAGCGCTTTACATTGTTTTGTACACATTCACCCATTCACACACACATTCATTCATTCATACACTGATAGCAGCAGCAGCTACCACGCAGGGTGCAAGCTAACTATCAGGAGACATTTAGGGTTCAGTGTCTCTTTGCCCAGGGACACTTGGACATGTGGCGGGGAGACGGGGGATCGAACCAGCGACCCTGTAACCCAGTGGACGACACACGCCCTACGCACTATAGCTGTAATGTTGTTGTGGGCGGCGGCCACAACAACATTACAGCTATAGTGCGTAACTCTATTTCATATAAATGGTTACATTCAAGCCATCTCCAAATTAGTTGAAACAAAGTTGATTAAGTCTATTCAGCTGCACAAAACTCTCTGTATTTCTCGGTATGGCAGCGTTTAAAAACTGGCGTCCTCATAAAAATCCCAAGAAGAGCCCAATACATTTTTCAGTTGTTCATTTTACTGCTAAGAAAAAACCTGGACGTACAGCAGAAGGTATAAAATCCAAAAATATACGTTTTTAGATCGATTGATAGATAGATGGATGGAATATTAATCCCTGAAGATAAATCCTATTGTTTCAATTCCAAATAATAATAAAAAAATCTATTTAATCAACATATAGCAAACATCTTAACAGGCTAAACGTGAATCTGGGGTCAAAAACACCTTATTTGAGGTACAGTTTAAGCTAAACAATTCTTATTATGTTAGAAAATGTCCAAACATGTCTGTACTAACTGTTAAAGTTGTAAATAAACAATCCGCGGAGACGCTATTCTCAGTTTCAGCTTGTAAACAGAGTCGTTAGCATTCCCACCCTGCTAAGCGCTAAGCTAATTGGCTAGCTGGCTGTTTTTTTTAATGCATTTAGACACTAAATAACACAGAAAATACTCACGTTTAAGGATATCCTGGCCGCCGTAAAGAGAGGGGAACCCCGTGGGCATAAACGGGGAATACAAATCCCTTCCCCTCACACCCACAAAAACAAAAACAAGGCCAAAAAACAAGCTAACGGCAGCTATCCTATCGCTAACCTAAAACTGGACCGTTTGTTAGCTTTCAAATAGCGACATCCACTGCTCACGCGACTCCAGCCCCTTTATTTAAACATTTAAACCGTTAAAACAATGGCGGTCTTGTCTCCTTGTGGATAAATCTATCAGATGAATTGAATATTTCTGTGTGTGTCTGTCTGGTCCGATCCGAAAGACTGTTTACAGTCCAACCGTTCGTCGCAGTGACTCTGCAACAACGCTGCGCCGATGACGTAACGATACTCTGACGTCACCGTAGACGGTTTGTTCTAGATTTTTTTTTTTTTTTTTTTTTTTTTAACTTTTTTTTCTCATTATGAAAACTTTATATGGGTCGTGTGGAAAAAAAATAGTTTTTATTTTTAAAGGTGCAGTGTGTAATATGACATCTAGACATTCTAGAATGCAACGCTCCCTGGGTAACCCCACCCCTTTAGAATAATAACAGAAGCTACAGTGGCCTTCAAGGACAAGAACAATTCTAAATTCTAAACAATGCACCTGATGACATTCCAACTATGACACTTTAAAGATGGCGGCACTAGGCCTTGGTCCAAAATATGCAGAAATATGGACATATATGAGAAAATTAATCTAAAAAATGTTTTCAGCTATTATGCACTAAATTAAACGTACTTATGGATATTATAATTACTTTCTACAAAATCTGCTAGGAAATAAAACCCAAAATTCTACACACTGCAGCTTTAATAGCCGCTTGCGTTATATTACAGGTTTTGCATATAGGACACGGAGGTTTGGCTACGCGTCATTGTTATGCAACAGGCTAAATGTGGTTGAGGAGGACAACGCTTCTAGTGGATTCTATAACTGAATCTGAATGTGAAATGTGAAGTAACTTAAAGGTGCAGTGTGTAATATATGACAATATGCAGAATGTCTGTGTGTGGCCTTGTGCAAATTCTGCAACTTCTTTTCTGCTGCCTGTCTTGGCCAGGACTCCCTGTGAGAAGAGTTACTGTAACTCAATGGGACCTTCCTGGTGAAATAAAGGTTAAATAAAAATAAATAAAAAATGACATCATCAAGAAATTTCTAGAAAGTTCTAGAAAGTTCTAGAATGCAACGCTCCCTGGGTAACTCCACCCCTTTAGAATAATAACAGAAGCTACAATGTCCATATTTCTGCATATCTTGGACCAAGGCCTAGTGCCGCCATCTTGAAAGTGTCATAGTTGGAATGTCATCAGGTGCACTGTTTAAAATTTAGAATTGTTCTTGTCCTTGAAGGCCACTGTAGCTTCTGCTGTCATATTACACACTGCACCTTTAAAGGTGCAGTGTGTAATATGACATCATCAAGAAAGTTCTACAAAGTTCTAGAATGCAACGCTCCCTGGGTAACCCCACCCCTTTCGAATAATAACAGAAGCTACAGTGGCCTTCAAGGACAAGAACAATTCAAAATTTTAAATAATGCACCTGATGACATTCCAACTATGACACTTTCAAGATGGCGGCACTAGGCCTTGGTCCAAAATATGCAGAAATATGGACATATATGAGACCCTTTCTAAGGGAAAAAATAAATAATTAAAAAAAAAATTCAGCTATTATGCACCAAATTAAATGTACTTATAGATATTATAATTACTTTCTACAAAATCTGCTAGGAAATAAAACCCAAAATTCTACACACTGCAGGTTTAATAGTTAAAATGGGGAGGAAAATGGTAAAACATTTATTACACCTACATATAATAATAGGTTACAGTACATTTTTAATGACTTTCTGAAATCACAAGAGCAACACAAACCGGGCAACAGCGACATCTAGTGGCGATACAGGGACATAGCAATACGACGAGGAGAAATAAATAAATAAATAAATAAATAAATAAATAAATAAATAAATAAATATTTTTTTAAATGTAGGCCCCTGTGTCATATTTTTTTTCTTACTTCTAGTGTGTTTTCATGTATAGGATATAGCCTACCTATCTATTCAGAAAAAAACGTTTATTTGTACACACACACAAAAATATGTTAAATAGCGAAAGATGTAATTAAATAAAATTACAATCAATTAAACTTTCAGGCAAGAAAATATGGACTGCAAATAGCTACAGACAGATGGATGGATAGCTGGATCAAATATACTTAAAACTAATAGCCATAAATGAATTATAACATGTAATACAAGAACAAAACAAGAATAACAATGTGTCACAATGTTTATTTAATTTTAACTATTTTGTAATATATCTAAAAGGAAAAGCCAGCCCGCTAAAGTTCCATTGAGCATCACATATTATCATATATATCACATATTTTTTTACTACACCGAGGACATGAACCAATCAGACGGCGCCAACTGGACGTTGTTCCCGGAATGTTCTCTTTCTGACCAATCAGGGCAGCTCGCGTGGAAGAGTCGAACGTTCTTAACCAATGAGATTCGCGTTCTGGCGTGACGTGGCCTCAGTGACGCATTTACGTTCAATGCATGGTGGCGACGTGCCCTCACTGACTGCTCTCTCTAACCGGCGTTCTAGTAGGGATTGTTGGCAAAGTGTGTGTGGTAAATATAGGCTTAAATACGGAGATTTTGGGTGTTTTTTGTAGGAAATATGTTGTGTTTAGGCGGGCTGTCGGTGGCTATAGCTCTGTCTTTGGTCCCCGGTTCTTGTGAGGCGTTGAAGGAGGGAGAGTGTGAAGGTAAGTCTTGTCAATGTCCGCGAAAAATTACATTGTACACACATCTAAAAATCTCTTAGAACAGCTTATCTATGTGTAGCCTACCTCTTCTTAATGTGTTTATTTAAAGGTTTATACTTGACTCATCTATCTATCTATCTATCTATCTATCTATCTATCTATCTATCTATCTATCTATCTATCTATCTATCTATCTATCTATCTATCTATCTATCTATCTATCTATCCGATACATTTAAAACATCCTATCTAATATGTAGCGTATACCTCTTTTAAAACTATTTATTTAAAGCGTTTTGCTTGCCTCACATGTAGCCTCTTCCCTAGCATCATTCACTTGAGTGTGAAGTCTCAAGTCTGTCTGTCCGCGAAAAATTACAGTGTACACAAATCCTAATACAGTACCGACTAAGCCATCGTTTTATGTAACCAACCGATACATTTAATCTATTTTCTCATCCTAAAACAAAGAAAAACAATTAAAATATCCTATCTATGTGTAGCATACCTCTAATGTATTTATGTAAGGATTTATGATTGACTCGTATGTAGCCGGTATTCCCTAGCTAGCATCATTTAGGCTACTTGGCGATTTTTTTTTTTTTTTTTTTTTTAACCTGACTTTCACTGTTTTAATGACGTGTAACTGCTGTGTAAATGAACGTGTACCTATTAAAAGGGTTGTCCGCGAGCCCAGGAGCTGGCCAACACACA
>CM049396.1:2660000-2672500 GCA_026929865.2 Hyperoplus lanceolatus
GAAAGTGTGAGTGCTGTTTAGAAGATATTTAAATGTTACTCGTAGCCGCTTTAAAGCCCATGGGCAAAAAAAAAAAGAAAGTGAATTTCGTACCCTGATACAGACACATTTTTGTTTATTTGGGTTCTGAGTGGATTCTCGATTTCTGTTGCTGCGAAATTGACATAAACTTTTCCCTTCAGAGCTCTTGAAAAGGCCTTCAAAGTCATTATATTTGTACTTTAAAAATGCACAGATAGACACCCTGTTTAAGGTGATGAACAGAGATAGTGTGGGGACATATTTGGGTAATTGGAGGTTTTAATTTCAAATTGACGTGAAAGTTTAGTTTTTAACTTGTAAACTGAAGGTAAGGGTCTACAGAACGATGCTGGTTTGAGTGTCTAGAAACCAAAGTGATTGTGGCCATTTTGGAATACGGTGCAAAAAGTCTGGGTTGCGTTCCAAATCTCCTCCTCTTTCTTTTTTCTATTCTACATACTACATCCGACGATAAAAATAATCTAGTTAGGATGCAGTAGGCATACTATTGGGACATACTTTTACTCTTTTATTTCATCATAACATTGCGCCTTGATGTTGCCTCTTGCTTTTATATCCGTCTCATCCCCGTTTGTTTTCATACGGAGGCTTCGTCGATGTGACGTCACTTCGCGTGCGCACTGGATTGTGGGTCAGAATCGCCCAAATAGGATGCAGTTTTCAACACTAACAATCTTGGCCGGAGGAAGTAGGACATCCGGGTACTTCTAACCATCCTAAATCTGGCCACAAGAATCGGGACATCCTAAATCTTTTTTTCTACCATACTATATAGTAGAAAGTATGCAATTCGGAACGCAACCCTGGTTTCTTGACACTTGAACCAACATAGTTCTACAGACCCTTACCTTCAACTTAGAAGAGAACACTAAACTTGACCATCAACTAGAAATGGCTGAGTGTCCAGGCATCACACTAGCAGTGTTAAAGGTGAAGTAAGCGGTTTATTTATGTTAATATAAGTGTTAAATCGCTCTTTATTCATACAGTGATCACTTACATAATGTGCGCGTTTCATAAAGCCGATCTCTCAGTCAGCTGCTCTGCATGTAATCGGCAAATAAACTTATTGGAGTATCCCGACATTTTTATCCAATCAGAAGAGAGAACGCTACAAACCAACACTCGTCTCACTCATATATAGTATACACTCCATGGTCTCACTGCCGGTGCACGCCAGAGCGACAGATGGGTGAATGTTTATGCGCCTACAATGGCGGAGCAGGTAAAAATCCTTCCCAATGTCTGTTTTGATGGTTTTCATCATGTTTTATCACACTTATGGATCTGAGATGATGCTAGATAACTCGCTGCTCGAAGACCGCAGTGCATTAATGTAGGGACGTACTGCTAACTGCAGTAACTGACAGGAAGTTAGCTAAAAGAACCATTCCGCTTACAGCACCTTTAACTGATGTGTGACTCAGTTGGTGTCTCCTAGTATCTACAGTAAAAATCTGTTTTGCCTACGTGACGGTTTAGCTTCTGCTCAAAGTCTCTCATGCAAATCTACCAAAGCAGGAAGCAGCTGGAATACATTTGTTTGCCTTAACCCATTGATGACTATGGCAATCTAGGATGCATGTCCTTAATGCCTGAGGGTTTTCTGAAAAAATAGTACGAATTGTCAAGTCTACCAAAACCTTAATATCTAAGCCTGTGTAGCACATAGAAACATGAAATAAAATACATTTAAAAGGTAAGGTTCACAGGTTTTATTTAAACATGCTCCCTTAGCGCTTACAAACCAACAAATATTTCTAAAAATCGTCAAAATTAGATGAATTAGAAAATTATTAAATATTGTTAATAAATAGATGCAATGTGTTGTGTGATTTTCGTCAGTAGTCTATAGTAGACCTTGATTCTGCGCACCAAACGCCACTAACTGTTCCGTTGCCGACATAGCCGGCGTATTTTTTTTATTATTTTGTTTTATTTTTTATTTTTTTGATTGACGTGATTTTCGGCAAACCACACAACTTTTGGGTGGTCACGTGGTCTTAAAAAAATCAACAAAACCCACCTCATGTGTATTTGAACCAATGACAGTGCATTCTATGCTGGGAATGCCATGAAAATTGGATAAAGTAATAATGCTGCGCGATGCAGCATCAGGCAGGAGAGCCAATGTGGCATCGCGCAGCAGCCGTCATCAATGGGTTAAAGGTCACCTGGATGACCTTATGCAAAATGATTGAGGATTTCACGTGGTTTTTCAACATTAATATGAGTCTAGAGAAACAAAATTAACTTTCTCTCTTTTTTCTTTTTTTTTCTCTCTTTTACCCTAAGGGCGCCCCAAGCTTTTGTTAATTCTTGCACCCCCGTTTGCTGTCACATGTAATTTATGATCATCTCGAACTAAGTTTAAAATGCCCGAACATCAACATTTGATCTCGATTCTGGGCAGGATACGATAACTAATACTGTATCCCAATTATTTTAGGGGTCTCTCTCTCTCTCTCTCTCTCTCTCTCTCTCTCTCTCTCTCTCTCTCTCTCTCTCCCCCCCCCCCCCCCCCCCCCCCCCCCCCCCCCCCCTCTCTCCCTCTCTCCCTTTCAAAAAGCTTTTACTAGATAAACTATTGATAAACAACCTGGGATTTTAATGCATGCTTTGTCGAACTTTTGAAACCAAACATATTTAAAGGTGCAGTGTGTAATATGACATCATCAAGAAAGTTCTAGAATGCAACGCTCCCTGGGTAACCCCAACCCTTTAGAATAATAACAGAAGCTACAGTGGCCTTCAAGGACAAGAACAATTCTACATTTTAAACAATGCACCTTATGACATTCCAACTATGACACTTTCAAGATGGCGGCACTAGGCCTTGGTCCAAAATATGCAGAAATATGGACATATATGAGACCCTTTCTAAGGGAAAAAAATAATAATTCAAAACATTTTTTTCAGCTATTATGCACTAAATTAAATGTACTTATGGATATTATAATTACTTAAAGTTCTACAAAATCTGCTAGGAAATAAAACCCAAAATTCTACACACTGCAGGTTTAAATAAAGTGTTGTAAAAATTAAAAAGTCTCTCTCTTTCTCTCCCCCTCCCTCCTTCCCCAATTTGGAGTTGTGAAAAATTAGATAAATTAATTTCAGTGAAATGTGTTTTTAGTGTTACTACATCGGGGCGACCAGCGACGCGGCGACTAAGATAACCCACGAGGTGTCGAAGCCTCTGAGCTACCACGCTCCTGTGGAGAAGATCTGTGAGAAGCTCAAGAAGAAAGACGGGCAGATCTGTGAACTCAAATACGGTGAGACACACAAACTATGGCTTATATTTCCCGTCTGCCTGTCTGTCTGTCTGTCAGTGAGACACACAAACTACGGCTAATATTTCCCGTCTGTCTGTCTGTCTGTCTGTCTGTCAGTGAGACACACAAACTACGGCTAATATTTCCCGTCTTTACATCCAAAGTTTCACTCGTGTCACTTGAAATTCATCCTAAGAAAATGTTTGAGCCACTGAAGCCGTCACAGCCAATGTGCCAAGACCCAAAAGGTCACGTATCGAATGTATTAGTTAAAAAGAGCTAATGACACTGTGGGCCGGTTTCACAGACATGGATTAAGCCTAGTTCTGGACTAAATTGTGCTTTCAATGGACAATCTCCATTCAAAACTCCATTTAGTCCAGGGCTAGGCTTAATCCATGTCTGTGAAACCGGCCCTACGTCCGTTAAAGATGGTTCTATAGGAGGAATATACAGACGCAAACGCAACACCAATCTCAAAATTTACCAAAAAAATTAACTTTTTTTTTAATGATTACGTCATAACTGTGTGTATTTCCGTGTGTGTATCTCACATAGACAAACAGACAAGGTTTAGTCAAATAAACACATGCATATACCTTTGCTTTTGATTTATACTGGTATGAACGAACCCATGTTATGGAAGAAAAATTAGACAAAAATGGCAAAATTGGCCAGTGGTTGATTTTAAAAAAAATTATGTTTACGTCCTTACTGTGTGTATCTTCTTGTGTATACCTCATAGACAAACAGACAAGGTTTAGTCAAAGAAACACCTAATTGTATATTTTGGACCTTTTGATTTATACTAGTATGAAAGAAGACATGTTATGGAAGATAGATAGACTAAAATTGAACAATGCTTTTTTTACATTTTATTTATGACTACATCCTAACTGTGTGTATGTTCTTGTGTATCACTCAGACAAGGTTTAGTCAAATAAACACCTGAATGTACATGTTGGACCTTTGATTTATACTAGTATGAAAGAAGACATGATATGGAAGATACATAGACAGACTTCTCAAACAACCTTGACAAACAGACAAGGTTAAGACAAATAAACACCTTTTTGGTTTAGTATGAAAGACAAGACAGTATGACAGAAATCGCAACATTTCCAATAATGTTTTGGAATATTTTTTTTAATGATTTGAACTGTGTGTGTTTCCGTGTGTGTGTCCCTCACACAGACAAACAGCTGGACCTGACAAACGTTTAGTCAAATAAACCCCTGAATGTACATGTTGGACCTTTTGATTTATACTAGTATGAAAGAAGACATGTTATGGAAGATAAATAGATGAAAAAAATCTCAATTTACATAATACATAAAACACATTATAAAACATTTAAAGGCGAATAAAAGAAGCAAATAAAATAAAAATTGCAGGTTCAAATGCAAACAGGAAAGTCTTCAGACTCGATTTAAAAGAACTGAGAGTTGCAGCAGACCTCAAGTTTTCTGGGAGTTTGTTCCAGATTTTTGGTGCATAATAACTAAAAGCTGCTTCTCCCAGTGATTACTAAGTGTGTGTGTGTGTGTGTGTGTGTGTGTGTGTGTGTGTGTGTGTGTGTGTGTGTGTGTGTGTGTGTGTCCGTCACACAGACAAACAGCTGGACCTGACCAACGTGGATCTGAAGAAGCTGAAGGTGAAGGACCTGAAGAAGATTCTGGAGGAGTGGGGCGAGAGCTGCAAAGGCTGCGCAGAGAAAACCGACTTCATACGCAAGATCACCGAGCTGATGCCGACCTACGCCCCGGCCGCCGCCAAGGCACGGACTGACCTCTGACCGTGCAACCAGGGACATTCACACACACACATTAATACACAGAGACACGCACATTAATACACAGAGACACGCACATTAATACACAGAGACACACACATTAATACACAGAGACACGCACACACACATTAATACACAGAGACACGCACATTAATACACAGAGACACGCACATTAATACACAGAGACACGCACACACATTAATACACAGAGACACGCACATTAATACACACACACACACACACACACATAATACACACACACACACACACACACATTAATACACAGAGACACGCACATTAATACACACACACACACACACACACAATAATACACAGAGACACGCACACACACATTAATACACAGAGACACGCACATTAATACACACACACACACACACACACACACACACACACAATTAAGACACAGAGACACGCACATTAATACACACACACACACACACACACACAATAATACACAGAGACACGCACATTAATACACAGAGACACGCACATTAATACACACACACACTCACACACACATTAATACACACATACAAATAGACACACACACACACACAACAGCTACACACATTATTACATACACACATAGACACACAACAGCTACAAACACACACAGGCACAGACAGAGACACACAACAGCTACAAACACACACAGGCACAGACAGAGACACACAAAAGCTACAAACACACACAGGCACAGACACACACAGACGCATACGCAACTAAACACACACATTGATACACGCATACACACAGCAACTTAACACATACACAACAGCTACACACATAACTACACACACACACACAACTACATACCCTTTTGGACTTGAATCAGGATCAGACTAAACACACACACACACACACACACACACACACACACACACACACACACACACACACACACACACACACACACACACACACACACACACACACACACACACACGTTTGTACGGCTATTCTTGTGAGGACATTCTTTGACATAATGCGTTCCCTAGGGTTAGGGTGAGGTCTCAAAATCAAATTTGTTCTCACAAAAATAGCTACACACGCACACACACACACACACACACACCTCTTTTTGGACTTGAATCGGGACCAGTTGGCGATCCAGTGAGCAGGAGACCGGGACATATTTGTGGACGTCTAAGATATTCAAAAGGCCAATGCTGTAATAACTTTTTAGCCTGAGTGAGGGGACAGACTTCCCACAGCAGCACTGATTAAAGGGCGAAACAACTTTCAGATACTTTTGCTTTTTTCTGGTTATGAATTCAATACATGTCAATGTACGTTGACTAACGGGACTAATACAGGTGCATCTTTAAGAAGACTGTAATAATATCATGGAAACTTTTTGTAGTGTTAATACACAGCCTAGGCTCTGTAAACGGGCATGTTGCTAGCTACGGTGGGCACCCTTTTGTTATCATACCAGTTTACAGAGCCTAGGCTGTATATTAAGACGCAGCCTAGATTTTTTTTTTTTTTTATTCAGGGCGCACACACACACAGTATAGACAGGTAGTGGATCATGATAGCCTGGCTCCGCCCGCCCGCCTACTTCCGGACAAATTTTATTTTCCCTTCAGTAGTCAGTCTGGGTGTACAGCCCATTTCCCAGTTTTGCTGGAGATTCGACAGCCGGTCCAATCAGCGAACAGAGCGAGTGGCTGAGAACGATGACGTCGAAGTCGCGCTCCAGTTTCAGTTGCCAGAAGCCGGCTCATGACACACGTGACGACCAAACGTTATGCGATTGGTTGGCTAATCCAGAGTGGCACTGGGCAGATCCAATAGTTTTAAACTTTAACAGACACCCGCCTCCATGAGTGAACGTTTGCTGCCTCCATCTTTTTAAAATCATGAATAAATATATTTTTTTTCATTATATTATAACTTTCTCAGATGCACCGGTATATTCTACAAGCGTTGATATATTTTGATGAGACTAAATTTCACAGAACCACTTCCACCTCTGACATCCGGACACAATCGCCAAGATGCTGCTTCACTATTTGGGGAAATAGATGGGTTTCATTTTACCTCTGTGATGTTCCTCTCACTTACATAGGGAATAGTAAAGAGGCCAAGGGGGTGATAACAATACTAGAATAGGACTTTTTTTCACTATATACTTCAAGACAAAAAAAGTCAAAATAACTCAATTAAACGCGGTAGTTCAAGTAAAGTTGGAAGGATACTGACCGATTCAGATTTGCGGGATCAATAACTCGTAAGTTAAATGTTATTAAAACCCAAACGATGCATCTTTGCTGTGGTCATCAGACAGACAGGCAGGCAGGCAGGCAGGCAGGCAGGCAGGCAGACAGGCAGACAGACAGACAGACAGACAGACAGACAGACAGACAGACAGACAATGGGCTCCAACCTCATTTTGACTGGAAGCAGACGTCCTCTAAGCACCACTAATAGCATGTCTCTCTACGTGCAGCGGGCTGTGAGACGAGAGCACAGGGGCCGTCTACAAAGGGAAACACCCAAGAGAAACATATTCAATAATGCCTTCACTCTGATACAGGGCAGTTAGTGGTGCTTAGAGGACGTCTGCTTTCAGTCAAAATGAGGTTGGAGCCCTCTGTCTGTCTGTCTGCCTGTTATTAGTGGAGCTTAGAGGTTACAGATTACATTTATAGTCATTTTTTTGCAGAAATGAATGTCTGTTACTTTCAAGACATCGCCAAACAAGTTGGCACAAAGTTGATTAAGCCTATTATCAGCTCCACAAAACTCTCTCTGTATTTCTCAGTATGGCAGCGTTTACAAACTGGTGTCTCTACTGATATTGGGGTGAGGTATTTATTTTTATTTTCACCTCATGGGAGGCATTTTTTTCGTCAGTTTTTCAGTTGTAAATCTGTTGTTAAATCTTTTAAATCATGCTGTCCACCTTTACAAACCACCCGCAGTAAAATCCAATCAGGAACTTTGGACCCTAAAATCATTGAAATTAAAAAATATATTATATATACAGCTCTGGAAAAAATTAAAAGACCAGTCTGGATTTTTCTTAAATCTTCATCTCTAAATTACTTAATGGAAATGCTCTTTAATGACAAAAAATCTATTGGAATTTGGTAGAAATGTTGTCAGTTTGTAGAATAAAACCAAAATGTTCATTCTACTCAAACATATGCCTTTAAATAGTAAAACGAGAGACACTGAACATTTGAAGTGGTCTCTTAACTTTTTCCAGAGCTGGATATACCTAAAAAAAATATCTTAAAGGTGAAACTGAATTAGCCTACAACACCCACCTCAGTCTTTTGTGTCTTTGAGATGACACATCATATTCTTTATTGTAGGATGTCGGCCTATACTAAGGAACTAAACATGATAGGACGGTTTGAGACGCTCGATAGACGAGTTGATATGGGAAATGTAAACGCTGTGTGTTATATACGACTGTACTGTTCTACTTTTTCATTAAAATATGAAAAAAAAACGTCTGATTTTTATTTTGTTATTTTACATTTATTTATACAGGCAAGTTGTTATTTACAATGGCGGTCTGTTTAAAGCTGGGGTGGAGGATTTGGGGAGAAAATGGCAGTTGGGATAGAGATTCAAATCCAAATACCTCAACCGCTCCACTTGTTCTCTTTGGTCCCTCCCCTATGGTCCCTCCCTGACACGCTCTACACCAACAAAGTCGTGCCAAAGTGAATAGACAGTCCCAACAGCCAATACGAACAGAGAATCGGAGCCTCGCTCTGATTGGTCAAAGTGTACAGCTCATGTTAACTTTGACCAATCAGAAATCACATACCCCAGCTTTAAGAATCAGAAGAGTTAGAAATACTTCATTGAGCCCCGGGGGGAAATAATTTGTTACAGTTTCTCCGATTAAGAATAGAAACACGTAGAGAAACAAGTGTTAGGAATATGTGTTTAAAGGAATACTTCACCCATACGGAACTGGCGTTCTCTCGTTATAAAATCACTATTATAATATAATGAATGAGGTTTTTCTTCCCTCAGTCTTCCCTTGGCCCAGCTGTCCTGTTAATCCTAATCCTACATTTTACTAGGGTGATGTCACACTAGTTTCATTAAAAGCATTTTCATTAAACCTGCAGTGTGTAGAATTTTGGGTTTTATTTCCTAGCAGATTTTGTAGAAAGTAATTATAATATCCATAAGTACATTTAATTTAGTGCATAATAGCTGAACACATTTTTTTGAATTATTTTTTTCCCCTTAGAAAGGGTCTCATATATGTCCATATATCTGCATATTTTGGACCAAGGCCTAGTGCCGCCATCTTGAAAGTGTCATAGTTGGAATGTCATCAGGTGCATTGTTTAAAATTTAGAATTGTTCTTGTCCTGTTGGGGTTACCCAGGGAGTGTTGCATTCTAGAACTTTGTAGAACTTTCTTGAAGATGGTATATTACACACTGCACCTTTAAGTAATGTAGAGATGAAGATTCAAGAATAATCCAGGTCTCTTGATTTTTTTCCAGAGCTGTATATGTCCAGAGTGAAATATTAGTTGCTAACTTCTTAGTGGATGTGAACTAAAAGGCAAACTATTTAAATACAAAGCGATAAATTGTAGATTTTTTCCCGCTAAAATTCAAGCACTTTGGGGCGGCAGTGGCGAAGTGGGTAGGGTATTCGCCTCTGGTGTGCAGGGTCGGAGGTTCGATCCCCCGTCTCCCCGCCACATGTCGAAGTGTCTCTGAGCAAGACACTGAACCCCAAATTGCTCCCGATAGTTGGCTTAGTTAGTTTAGCACCCTAGTGCTAAGCCTACCCTGCGTGGTAGCTGCTGCTATCGGTGTATGAATGTGTGTGTGACTGGGTGAATGTGTACAAAAACAATGTAAAGCGCTTTGAGTCTGTGCTAAACGGAGATATAGCGCTATACAAGTCCATTTACCACTTTTCCAGCAATTTTCTCTCAATAAAAAAATAATTTTTCCAAGGACCCTGAACCCTTAGATATTATGTTTATTGACAATCAATTGAAAATGAATTTAAATCCCGTATAAACAGGTGATTCCTGTGTTGTATGCATTTCTGAGGCTGATTTTGAGGCACATAACGCGGAAGCTATTGAAGAACAATGTAATAAATAAATAAATAAACTATATAAATCAACTAGGCTACTTAATATATATTTACATCATCAGTTACTATTGTGTTAAGACCATAGATAGTAGGCTATATGTTTCTACAGTAGCACAGAACGGACAAACTTAACAGCCTTACAGGTTTTTATATATAGTGGGTGTCCTGGGGAAATGCACCTGTTGGAAGACCAAGAAGAAGAAGAACTATAGAATAAATAACTAAATACATCTTCACCTCATCACTTGATATTGTGGGAAAGACTTGAGGCAGTGGTGGATGATGCCATCTTTAGTAACTATAGCTTCTTGTCCTTGAAGGCCACCGTAGCTTCTGTAAATTCTCCCCCAAAGGAAGGGGTTAGCAAGGGAGCGTTGACATCTAAAACTTCCACCACTTGACGCCACTTTATCTGCTAATATTACACACTAACGCACCTTTTAAAACTACTCTTTGTGTATTTTTGTTCAGAAAGCGATTCAAAAACAAATCGCGTGACGTCATTACGTACGCTTACGCTCCATGGTCCCCGCCCTCCAAGGGGGAGAGAGCGCACATTCCTATTGTCCAAGATGGCCGCGTAGGAGCAAATCCTCCGATGCTGCTATGTTTTTAAACCAGTTTACGCTTTTATTAACGATATACATGTAATTATTCACTCGTAGTAGGGTTACTGTGTGCTCGCCTAAGCTGCCGTAAACCTAGCTTTGTCGGTTAACACCATCGGACGCAAGGAAACATTGATATCCATCCATTGAAAAGGAGAGCCTATCAAAAAAAAATATATAAGAATTTTCATTGACAAAGACTTGCTCGCTACGATTGTAATTCTCCTGCATATGAATGAATGACATATTATAAACAAATCTCTACTCGATAACCGGTGGTGTGGAGATATGAAGAGGCAGGCGGCGAGAGATGCTAGCCCGCCCAGGGGCCTCGCCAAGCGGATCCGGGAGAGGGAGCGAGAGAGGGAGAGGGAGAGTAGCACCAGACGGGAGAGGGCAGCGGTCGCTCTGGAACTACAACACCGACATGAGCTCACTATTCTCGGGCGTCCTGCGCTGCGAACCACGCCGGCTGCTGTGGAGCTACCGACAGCCAGGCCGGGAACTCTGGAGTATAAAACCCTGCTCATAAGCAACCTTGGCTCACAGGTAAAGTAGGAATATCTATCTATCTATCTATCTATCTATCTATCTATCTATCTATCTATCTATCTATCTATCTATCTATCTATCTATCTATCTATCTATCTATCTATCTATCTATCTATCTGTCATATGTTTCGTGTGCATAAATAATAAGAAACCTAGGTCTGTATTAATAAATGTTTATTGATATTTATGTATTACTATGAAGTACAAGAACACAATTACAGAAGCGAACAATCTGTGAATAAAGAGTCAAGTGGTATTTCATTAGGTGAATTGTAACTTTCAACGACAGACAGACAGACAGACAGACAGACAGACAGAGAAACATACAGAAAGACATACTGACAGAGAGACAGACAGACAGACAGACAGACAGATAACAGACAGACATAAAGACAGACAGAGAGACATACAGAAAGACATACAAAAACAAAAACATACAAAAACATACTGATAGATAGACAGACAGAAAGACATACAGACAATTTGATTGGGAGACATTCAGATATTCAGACAGACAGAAATATAGACAGAGAGAAACACAACAACAGAAAACATCACAGAAACAACAACAGACTATTTGATTGGGAACGAAATATGAAGGTGTTGGGGGATGTAAGCCCTATTCGTTTAAAAAGGCTTTGAATACAAAGTAGCTCCATCACATTTTCCTCCTGCTTTTTCTGATTTTACTGTATGTTACGTTTGATTGTTTCTTTGATGTAAAGCTTAAAGCCCTACTTCACCGGTGGGAATATGAAGGTGTATTGAACTCTGAGATCATATTTAGAATAAATGTGCAAACAAAATTGAAATCGGTTCATCCTAGCCTGAGAAAAGGCAGAAAGAGTGTTTAATGGTCTCACTGTCTAACCCTAAATTTTTCGTACTGTGACATCACAGTAAGGGTTAGGATTAACAGGACAGCTGGGCCAAGGGAAGACTGAGGGAAGACTGAGGGAAGAAAAACCTCATTCATTATATTATAATAGTGATTTTATAATGATAGAACGCCGGTTCCGTATGGGTGAAGTATTCCTTTAAGCGTTGTTAAACTGCTACAAGTGTCTGTGGAAGCCTCTTCAGGCCAGTGAAAGAACAAGATCACAATGT
>CM049396.1:2677500-2732500 GCA_026929865.2 Hyperoplus lanceolatus
TCGGGCCCGGGAACTCTCTCGCGGCCCTCGCTCGGGAGTTTGATCGATTCGGCAGCATCCGAAACATCGATTACGTCAAGGGGGAAAGTTTCGCTTACATCCAATATGAGAGTTTGGACGCGTCTCAAGCGGCGTGCACACAGATGAGAGGGTTTCCGTTGGGAGGTCCCGAGAGACGGCTAAGAGTCGATTTCGCTAAAGTTGAAGAAATTCCTCCGTCCACTTCAAGGCCTTTTCCAACGGGGTACCAGCCAGCGGTGTCCGTCGCGCCCCAACCGCACTACGAGGTCGTGGGGGAAACGTACAACAGACATAGAAGCCTGGAGAGAGAGCTAAGGGCAGTGTCCCGCGCTTCCCCACCCGGACACGGCCTTATGCCTCAGAGGGAGAGAGAGAGGGAGAGAGAGAGGGATAGAGAGAGAGAGAGGGATAGAGAGAGGGAGAGGGCTGTGTTGCTAGAGAGAGATTTCCCCGTCACCAGTTTGGACCGGAGAGCAGCGGCCGTGGAAGCGTTCGGGCGCAGCGGACGCCCAGCGAGGAGCCGGAGCAGAAGCCGAGAACGCTGGATTAAAGAACGGGAGGGAAAGGCAAGTTTTAAATTTTTATTTTTTTGGGCATTTTCAAGATTTATTAGACAGTACAGAGTTGTAATGGAGAGAGAGAGAGAGAGAGAGAGAGAGAGAGAGAGGGGGGATGACCTGCAGTAAAGGTCCACGGGTCGGATTTGAACCCGCGACCACTGCAACGAAGGCCGGAGCCAATATGGTACACGCTCTATCCACTACACCACCGGAGCACCCCAAGGGAAATGGTTCTTTGAGATAACGTTCTTTGAGATAACTTAAATCTTTCTTCGTTTACTGGTTGTTTTTAAGTGGCATTAAAAGGGTATTTAGAAACTCTTATATTTAATTTTGGGATAAATAACCCCGTAATGTCATCATCTGTCTGTCTTTGTTTCCAGGAGAGGGAAGAGAGGAGGAACCGGAGGAGAAGCAGGAGCCCCTCTGGTGAGTGTCCCAACCCGACAGAGAAGGACCGCGCCAGGCAGAGGCTGCGTGGGGCCGGGGGCGGTGGAGGTACGTGGTTACAGCTTACCACACCATATTCGCTCATCTCAGTCTCTGGAAACCTTCAAGTCCACTCTTAAAACTCACCTTTTTTCACAGGCTTTTACGTTTTAATGAATTGTTTTGTGTCGTTGCTGTAAGTGTTTTTTTAATGTGTGCTGTTGTATTTTAATTTATGTATTTTATGTAAAGCACTTTGGTGAATTTAGGTTCTTATAAGGTGCTATGTAAATAAAAGTGACCTTGACCTTATACATACAGCTCTGGGAAAAATGAAGAGACCACTCCAAATGTTCAGTGTCTCTTGTTTTACTCTTTAGAGGCATATGTTTGGGTATAATGAAAATTTTGGTTTTATTCTATTAACTACTGACAAACATATCTACCAAATTCCCCCCAAAAATATTGTCATTAAAGAGCATTTTTCCATGAAGTAATGTAGAGATGAAGATTGAAGAAAAACCCAGACTGGTCTCTTTATTTTTTCCTGAGCTGTGTAAGGTGGTATCTGTATTATATTGAATGCTTAGTTACATTTTATTAGAAGATAACTAGACTATATTATTAGATAAAGATATATATATATATATACAGCCCCGGAAAAAATGAAGAGACCAGTCTGGATTTTTCTTCAATCTTCATCTCTACGTTACTTATTGAAAATGCTCTAAATGACAATATTTTTATTGTGAATTTGGTAGAAATGTTGTCAGTAGTTTATAGTATAAAACCAAAATGTTCATTCTACTCAAACATAAGCCTATAAAGAGTGGTCTCTTCATTTTTTTCCAGATCTCTATGGTGCTATTTATGTTATATTGAATGTTTAGTTAGATATTATTAGAAGACAACTAGACAATATTATTAGATTAAAAAATATATATATATGGTGGTATTTATTATACATTGAATGTTACTGGAGCCGCTAAGTGCCTATTTTCATCAGAATCTCTCAGTGGATGATACGAGCGTGAAAATTGCCATGAGCGTGAGTCTCCATGGGTCACTTGAAATTGTGAATTTGAAAATGTCCCATAGAAATGTATTGGGCCTTTTCATTAAAAAATGTTTTATATAAAGTACAATAAATTAGGGACAAGGGGTTTTGTATTAGGGACAAGGGGTTTTGTATTAGGGACAAGGGGTTTTGTATTAGGGACAAGGGGTTTTGTATTAGGGACAAGGGGTTTTGTATTAGGGACAAGGGGTTTTGTATTAGGGACAAGGGGCAAAGACATTTTCTTCTTTTCGCCCCTTTTTGAACGGGGAAAAGCAAAGTGTTCGACAGTTTGCTTTAATTTGTGGTTTTCATTGTGTGTAAATATCACTTTATTGTAACTGTGTCCACTTGATTCATAACTTCCTTATTTATTCTTTTCGTGATCATTCTTGGCACACATTTGTTGTTTTTTTCATACTGTCCATTAACTTATTAATCTATTTTTTAGTCGTGTTTGTCATTGTTGGAATGTCTGCTCTACGGTCCCTTAGTTACCGCCTGGGGATGAATAAAGTTTTCTTGACTTGAATCTTTTCTTTACTTGTTCGAAAATAAAAACATTTTCAATTCTATTCCATTCAGGTGTCGGTGTGGGTCTCCATGGAGGGGGGGGTCTGCTCTCCCCTGACGCGAGCCCAGACAGAGGTGCTCGTGTTCGGGCTCCAGACTCGACCACCGAGCCCCAGGATGACCCAGGGCCCGGGTCACTGTCCGGCCGCCACCATGGCAACAAGAGAGACCATCCCAACAACCACCATCACCATAGGAACAGCGACGTCATCACAGACACTCACACAACACAGGTGTGTTTTGGGGACGGTGAAAAAAATCCTTTCATGTCGCGATTCTTATCTCCTGCAATTTCAATGGACTATTTCACCCATACGGAACCGGCGTTCTATCATTATAAAATCGCTATTATAAGACTTCAACAGGACTTGTACAATGCATGTAAACACCTTCATCCGATCTACTTCGCACACAAATCGGCACATTAACGGACAAGCGAAGTCGGATAAGAACACCTAGATAACTCGTTCATAGTCAGGCATGCTCCCGCCATTTATCCGATTCTCCGAAAGGCCACGTATACTCAGACAAGTGACGCGGTCCGTTCGAGTGGCTAGTTCGGTATATGTCTTAATCCAATCTAGTTGTATCATGGAAACGCACTTGAGTCCACCTTGCATATATTAGACATAGATATATGTTTGTATAGATGTATGTATATAATAGATATAGATATATGGATTGTATAAATATAAAACAATTATAGTATCAAGTTGTATATTTGTATGGATTGTATCAAATATAGTATAACCAATTGTATAGATTTGTAAAAAGGATTATAAAGAACACGGGAAGCTAATATAAATACGAGTTATTGAGCTGTGGAAACGGGGTAGGATTAAATAAGTTTATACTTCTACTTTACTACTATCTATTTTTTATTTTTTTGTGAAATAATTTGAACATAATTTTTTGTATTTTCATGCTTTTCATTTTGTTTTGTAATTTTGATATGTCTGAAATAAATTAAATTAACCAACCCCCCCCTCTCTTCTCTCTCTCTCTCTCTCTCTTCTCTTTTCTCTCTCTCTCTCTCTCTCCCTCTCCTCTCTCTCTCTCTTCTCTCTCTCTCTCTCACTCACTCTCTCTTCTCTCTCTCTCTCTTCTCTCTCTCTCTCTTCCCTCTCTCTCTCTCTTCTTCTCTCTTCTCTCTCTCTCTCTCTCTCTATCTTCTCTCTCTTCCCTCTCTCTCTCTTCTTCTTCTTCTCTCTCTCTCTCTCTCTTCCCTCCCCTCCCTCCCTCTCTCTCTCTTCTCTCTCCCTCTCTCTCTCTCTTCTCTCCCTCTCTCTCTCTCTTCTCTCTCTCTTCCCTCCCTCTCTCTCTCTCTCTCTCACTCACTCTCTTCTCTCTCTCTCTCTCTCTCTCTTCCCTCTCTCTCTCTCTCTCTCTCTCTCTTCTCTCTTCTCTCTCTCTCTTCCCTCCCTCTCTCTCTCTCTTCTCTCTTCCCTCTCTCTCTCTCTCTCTCTCTTCTCTCTTCTCTCTCTTCACAGATCCACTCCCCGGCGCTGCACACAGACACACACACCCACACGTCCTCCTCGCCCGGCTCGCTCTCAGAATTCGCCCAGCTGTCTCTGTCTAAGTCGTGGCACGGTTTCTTTGCCCTGAAGAACAGCAGTTTCCCCACAGACCTGTACATGCTGGACGGTGGCCATGCTTTCTTTAGCGCCACCATGAGGGAGACGCTCAAACTGCAGAGCCACAACCAGCCCAGCACTCTGAAGATCGCACAGAGGCTACGCATGGACCAGACACGACTGGACGAGGTACCAGATACATTTAACTTTTTTTATTTTTAATTTAAAGGCCTACTTCACCGGTTTGAATATGAAGGTGTATTGAATTCTGAGATCCTATGTAGTATAAATGTGCGAAAAAAATTCAAATCGGTTCATCCTAGCCTGAGAAAAGGCAGAAAGAGTGTTTTTTTTAACCCTATATTTCTCTTTCTCGTGACATCACAGAAAGAGAAATATAGGGTAAAAAAAACGTACTTTGTAAATATTACTGTGACATCACAGTAATATTTACAAAGTAAGTTTTTTAAAAAAAACACTCTTTCTGCCTTTTCTCAGGCTAGGATGAACCGATTTGAATTTTTTTCGCACATTTATACTACATAGGATCTCAGAATTCAATACACCTTCATATTCTAACCGGTGAAGTAGGCCTTTAAGATAATTTTTTGGGGGGGCATTTTCAAGCTTTATTAGACAGTACAGAGTTGAAATGGGGAGACAGAGAGAGAGAGAGAGAGAGCGAGGGAGAGACCGAGAGAGAGAGAGGGGGGGGGGGATGACCTGAAGTAAAGGGTTAGGATATTTGAGGAAAGTTATAAAACTTCCAACATTGAAAGGTGCTCTGAAGAACTTTTGCACATTTTTTAAATCCTAGCGCCCCCCTTTGGACAACAGCGGTAGTGTTTTTACCACGCCAGCTGTTGTTCCTGGGTGAGCGTATACCCATGACAAAGGCATTAAGAAAAACTATATAAAAATAGCATTCTTTGTTCTGATGGTTTCATTTGCTGTTACCTGAAAAATGAGACTGTTTCAGAAATATTTAAAAGTTCCTCCTAGCACTTAGTTTTTGTCCAAAGTGGCCGCAAGAATGAACACAAACTGAAAGTTCCTCGTATCACCTTTTTAAAGATGCACTATGCAGTTTCAGGTGAGGGGGATTGGTGGTGAACTTAAAACACACACACACACACACACACACACACACACACACCCCCACAGAGACACACACACACACACACCCCCCCCACAGAGACACACACACACCATCAGAGAGACACACACACACACACACACACACACACACCATCAGAGTGACAGAGACACACATACAGACACACACACACACCCACAGAGACACACACACACACACACACACACACCATCAGAGAGACACACACACATCTGTGAACTCAAGTATATATTTTTTTAATGTTTATTTTTTATTTTTTTTCATATCTTTCTTAGGTGACCCGTCGTATCAAACTGGGCCGTCCCGATGGCTTTGCGGTTCTTCTGGCGCTTCAAGGCCCGGTCGACCGCCAAGCGCCCGCACCAGAACCCGGGCTACAGGTGCGCTTGCTTCGCCATCTCGTCACCTACCTCCGCAACAAAGAGGCTGCCGGCGTGGTGAGCCTTCCCCCAGCTAAGGAGGGCGGTCCTGGGGCAATGCTCTACGCTTTCCCCCCTGGAGACTTCTCACAACAATTCCTGCAAAACGCTAAAAGGACTGTGGGGAGCCTGGATGAGGAGCACATGGTAGTTGTGATAGTCAGTGACACTAATTAATTGTTAAAGACATTGTACAGACAGACAGACAGGCAGGCGGACACACACACACACACAGAAACACACAGATAGACAGGCAGGCGGACACACACACACACACACACACACAGACAGACAGACAGACAGACAGACAGACAGGCAGGCAGGCAGGCAGGCAGGCGGACACACACACAGACACACACAGACAGACAGACAGACAGACAGGCAGGCAGGCGGACACTCACACAGACAGATACACAGACAAAGAAACACACACACACAAGGACACACACACAGACACAAAGAAACACACACACACACAAGGACACACACACACACAGACAAAGAAACACACACACACAGACAATGAAACACACACACAGACAAAGAAACACACACACACAAACACACACACACACACACACAAACACACACACACTCACACACAGAGACAAAGAAACACACACACACAGAGACACACAGGAAACTCGCTTTTGGTGACTACGGAGACTTCCATGTTGTGTTTTTAACAAGATGAATTTTCATTTTTGTTTTTATTCTGCAACAAAAAGAAGACAGGCGGCCCCACGCAAAAATAGAACTGACTTTAAAGCTATAGTGTGTAACTTTTTGTGTAAATGGATGTCGGTTACATTCAAGCCATCGCCAGGAGTTGATACAATGTCGATTAAGCCTATTATCAGCTCCCTACAAAACTCTCTCTGTATTTCTCAGTATGGCAGCGTTTACAAACTGGTGCCCCCCCCCTGACACTGGTGCAGGAGCTCAGAAAAATCCCAAGAAGAGCCCAATAAATGTTTCAGTTGTTGATTCTACTGCTAAGAAAAAACCTGGACGTACAGCAGAAGGAATAAAATCCATGTGCCATCACTGAAGGCTTTACCTCATGTAGATGCACCGACAGTGTTGTTGTAATCACTCAGAATTCTTCAAGGGGGGCGACAGAAGTTACACAATATAGCTTTAACTTTAAATGTTCTTGTATAACTTTCGGTACCTTAAACTAATACTAGTAAGTATACAAGAACAGTTAAGATTTAAAGGTGCTACGAGGAACTTTTAAATATTTCTGAAACAGTCTCATTTCTCCTCTGATGATCATAAATTACATGTAACAGCAAACGAGACCATCAGTGCAAAGAATGCTATTTTTATATAGTTTTTCTTAATGCCTTTGTCATGGGGTATACGCTCACCCAGGAACAACAGCTGGCGTGGTAAAAATACTACCGCTTTTATCCAAAGGGGGTGCAAGACTTCACAAAAACAGAAAGTTCCTCGGAAGCACCTTTAAGTTATTCGTACAGTTAGACTAAAATGAAAATTTTTGGACTACAATTAATTGATTTTATTTGTTGTCTGTACTATAACTGAAATCTATTTTTGTAAGGGGCCGTCTCTCATTTTAATTCACACTACTTCCCTCAGACCTAAGGCTTTTATTATAAGTGTTCAGGGGGGATGTTTTAAATGTTTTTATTGTTTTATCAACACTACATGATTATATTGTTATCGATAGATTGTCAATGACACTACTAGACATTGTACAGACACACACACACACACACACACACACACACACACACACACACACACACACACACACACACACACACACACACACACACACACACACACACACACACACCCACACAGAAGAAACCTCGCTTTTGGTGAAGACTCAAAACTTCCATGATGTGTTTTTAACAAGATGAATTTTAATGTTTTTTATTCTGTTACAAAAAAAAAATATTAGGGCCACTACTGGGGAGAAAGAAGACGTTTTTATTTCATTATGCAGTGTGTGTGTGTGTGTGTGTGTGTGTGTGTGTGTGTGTGTGTGTGTGTGTGTGTGTGTGTGTGTGTGTGTGTGTGTGTGTGTGTGTGTGTGTGTGTGTGTGTGTGTGTGTGTGTGTGTGTGTGTGTGTGTGTGTGTGTGTGTGTGTGTGTGTGTGTGTGTGTGAGTGATTGTCAAGAAGTAGAATTAAATCGAAATGTGGAGAAGAAAGTTGACCGTTCAAGAATTAAACGTAGTGGAGCTTAGAGGACGTCTGCTTGCAGTCAAAATTGTCTGCCTGTCTGTCTGCCTGTCTGTCTGTCTGCCGGTCTGTCTGTCTGCCTGTCTGCCTGTCTGCCTGTCTGTCTGCCGGTCTGTCTGTCTGCCTCATGACCATAGCAAAGATGCATCGTTTGTGTTTTAATAACGTTTTACTGAAGAGTTTTTAATCTTTACCTCTGTCTAGAACTGTTGAGTTAATTATCGATGTGCGTGTTTCATCTTTCTTCTCGACATTTCCACTTAATTTTCCAGTTGTATAACGAAAAAAAACCGTCCTCCTCATCATTTTTTTTTTGCCCTTATACTCCTTTATATTTTTCGGCTTGTTTAAAACGGACAGACTGTATTTATCGAACGGACAGCGGTTAGATAAGTTAACACTAAAGCCTTTAGGAGGGTCATATGGAGAGACTGGTCATCTGTAAACATACAGCCCCGGGAAAACTTAAGAGACCACACTGGATTTTTCCTAAATCTTCATCTCTACATTACTTATTGAAAATGCTCTTTAGTGACAAAACATTTATTGGAATTTGGTAGAAATGTTGTCAGTAGTTTGTAGAATAAAACCAAAATGTTCATTCTACTCAAACATATGCCTATAAAGAGTAAAACGAGAGACACTGAACATTTGGAGTGGTCTCTTCATTCTTTCTGGATCTGTATATAAATCTGTCAGTTCTGTTTCTGAAAAGCGCAAACAACAACCTACTTTTCTCCGACTTTAGTCTTTTATCCAGAAGGGGATTTTAAATTTGTTTTAAATTATATTATCGGTAACACTTTTCAATAAGGCTACATTAGTTAACTGTTAGTGAATGCTTAGTAAATGCATTCTAAACATTACATTGTAATTAACTTACTATTTATAAATGCTTAGGTAATGTGAATCAACTAATTAATAAGCACCAACTGAGCATTAACTAACTGTTATCTTATTATCTTAATTAATGCTTAATTAAGCATTAGTTGACTAAGTATAGTTCATGCCTAACCAATCATTATATAACCATTAATAACTAAGCATTAAGAGGTAGTTAATGCCATTAAAAAGCATTTACTAAGCATTAATTAACAGTTCATTAATGTACCCTTGAAGCTAGGGTGGAGGATTTGGGGAGAAAATAGCAGTTGGGATAGAGATTTGAACATTTGACAGTCCCAACAGCCAAAACAAATTTTTTAGAATTGGAGCCTCGCTCTGATTGGTCAAAGTGTACCGCTCATGTTAATTTTGACCAATCAGAAATCACATACCCCACCTGTAAAGTGTTGTCATTTTATCTGATGAATTCAACACTACATCTGTTTTTCTCATGTATTACGTCACGTGTCTCTGTCTGATGTTGTGATTGGCTGTCACATTCACAGACAGAATGACACCGAGTTTGTGCTGAAATTATTTGTAATGACAAAACACTTAAAGGAGAGAGACAGACAGACAGACAGACACAGACAGAGATACAGACAGACAGACAGACAGAGAGACAGACAGACAGACAGACAGACAGACAGACAGACAGACAGACAGAGAGACAGAGAGACAGACAGAGAGACAGACAAACCGATATTAATTGAAAAGTTGATTTTTATTTTTTTTTAAGCTTGTTGCCTCACTCGGGTTCCAGAAAAGGCAACAGAAACCATTCCTTTAAAGGTGTAGTCAGTGATTCTGGAGAACGCTGGTTGTCAAAATCACTTTTTGTCAAAATCAGTGAATATCTCCTCATGATCCGCTACCTGTCTGTACTGTGTGTGTGAACTGAAAAAAAAATCCAGTGTTAATACACAGCCTAGGCTCTGTAAACTGGCATGTTGCCAGCTATGGTTGGCCCCTTTTTGTTTAAGGACAGGTAGCGGATCATGTGAAGATAATCACTGATTTTGACCTAAAAGTGATTTTGACAACAAGCGTTCTCCAGAATCACTGACTGCACCTTTAAATGTCCATGCATTGAAAGGATTATTTTACTGTCGCATTTTCTTAAACCCAAGAGTGAAGCAACAAGCTAAACAAATAATCTGAACCAATTTGAAATTCCTTTTGTTATATGCTGTAACATACGACACTAAATCTGATTCTGTTTTGTTTATAACATGCTTGTTTACTTTATTATTTGTCTTGTATCTGAATCTACCAAGTTGTATCCAGCGCTGAACGAAGTAAAAGGTTTTTTTCTACAAATTGATTGTGCTGTAAACTGAATGGGTTGAGACTAAAGACCCCCCCCCCTGTGACTGTATATTATATTATATTATATTATATTATATTATATTATATTATATTATATTATTATATTATATTATATTATATTATATTATATTATATTATATTATATTATATTATATTATGTTATATTATACATATTATATTATATTATATTATATTATATTATATTATATTATATTATATTATATTATATTATATTATATTATATTATATTATATTATATAGTTAGTGTTATTATCAATTCAACCATTCCACTTTCTTCTTTTTATTAAAGGTGCAGTGTGTAATATGAGAATATTTAGTGGCATCTGGTGGTGAGATTCTAGATGTCAACACTCCCTTGCTAACCCCTCCCCTTTGTGGAGAATTTACAGAAGCTACGGTGGCCTTCAAGGACAAGAAGCTAGTTACTAAAGATGGCATCATCCACCACTGCCTCAAGTCTTTCCACAATATCAAGTGATGAGGTGAAGATGTATTTAGTTATTTATTCTATAGTACTTCTTCTTCTTCTTGGTCTTCCAACAGGTGCATTTCCCCAGGACGCCCACTATATATACAAACGTGTAAGGCCGTTAAGTTTTTCCGTTTTCAGCTACTGTAGAAACATGGCGGTGCAACATGGCGGCCTCAGCGCCCCGCTCCTATGTAGATATAAAAGACTCATTCTAAGGTCATAAAAAAACAGCTTTTATTGTCAAGAGATTGTACACTAATTAGAACATACTGATGAATATCATATTCTATTTCTACCAAGTCTGTTCTGAAAAACACCAATACATTCTACACACTGAAACTTTAAGTCAATTGCCCATTTATCAATTTTGTTTATTGGTGAATCGATTGTTTGATTATAAAATGTCATAAAAACTTTACATTTTCCCGTCACATTTTCCTTAAGACCAAGTGATTTTAGGTTTATTATCTTTGTACAAACAAAGTCAATTCAAAGTTTGTTAAACATTAAAAGGCATTAAGACCGGGAACAAGAACAAGCCAACAACGGTAAAATATGATTCAAAAGAGTAAAATAGAACATGATAGTAATAAAGATTACAGTGCAGAGGAATCCAGTTAATTGGTCTCTAGCGGATCAATTGGTTGTGCAGCAAAATACCCACGCAATAAAAACAATATATCTATATTTTAAAATGTCTGAAAAAGTAAAATTTTCCATTAAGACCATTTGACATTGGCTGTTGGGACTGTCCATTCACTTTGGCCCCGACGTTGTTGGTGTAGAGCGTGTCAGGGAGGGACCATAGGGGAGGGACCAAAGAGAACAAGTGGAGCGGTTGAGGTATTTGGATACAAATCTCTATCCCAACTGCTATTTTCTCCCCAAATTCTCCACCCCAGCTTTAAGCATTTCTTATTTCGGATTACAGCTGTCTAAAGGATTGTGGGTCAGAATCGCTATAAAAGCTCATGATTTAAAGATGAAGTAAGCAATTCTGAACACTTTTTGATAGAATATATTTTTTGTCAAAATCAGTGAATATGTCCTCATGATATTCCCTGATTTTGACCAAAAAAAAATATAATTGACAAAAAATCCTCCAGAATCACTGACTCCACCTTTAAACCAAAGGACTGGAAGTTGTCTCCCTCCTACAGACAACACAAAGACAGTGAGGAGCCAGGCCAGACTGTCAGCCCAGGATACAGAGGTTCAGTGAATGTGGTGTTGAAGGTGTGGAGGTGGATCAGTGAGTCAGAGGAGACACTGTAGAAGGACAGAGAGCCAGCAGGACAGTCCACATACACTGCTACTCTGTGAGAGCCATGGGAGGAGATGGGTGTTTCTCTGTTATTGTGCCAGACAGAGTAACGACCATAAGAGCAGACTAGACTCCAGGACTGATCATTCCCTCCAAACACACAGTCATCACCGTCTCCTTTCCTGCTGATTCCTCTGTAACTCACTGATATATTAACCTCTCCTCTCCACTCGACCTCCCAGTAACGGCGACCAGTCAGACCATCTCTACACAGCAGCTGATGCCAGTTGTCAAATCTCTCTGGATGATCAGGATATGGCTGCTGTTCCTCCAATTTACATGTAACCTTCCTGTTGTTGTCAGCCAGTTTGAGGTTTCTGTGTACTGTGTCTGTGTCCAGTGTGAGTTTACAGGCCCCTGATGGAGAGAAAAAGACACAACACAGCAGCAGTTTATCATCAGACACCTGAAGGGTTTATTCTCTGATTGTGTCCTGATGTTCATTTCTATAAAGTTTAATGATGACATTTTGTCTGTGGTGTAAAGAAAACCTGAAAACCATATTTGAGTAAGAGTAGAGATACTTCAGACCTATTATTATTAGATACCTTACTAGATACATTACTCTGTTGCAAGTGACCTATTACAGAACCACTTAAAGAGTAAAGTAAATAGGTATCTGATTTTTAAAGTATTTAAGTATGAATAGTATTTGTCTTCAGTATTAAAAGTTTTGGATTGAAGTTTTGTTTTAAATGTTTATTCATAGATTGATTATTTAATTGGTAAAACATTTATTATTAAAAGGAAAAGCAGCAGATTTAAAATTTGATTAGTTGGAAATTATTTATCGAGTTATCAACTGGATATATACTGTTAAAGTATAAAAGGAAGTATAAAACATGCTATAAACTCTTCATACTGTATGTTTAGTGTGTAAAACATCTTTATTGGTAAAGTTACAAGTAGCTTAAATCATCAGATAAATGTAGAGTAAAAATGTAACATTTCACACTCAATTGTAGTGGAGTAAAAATATAAATTAGCATTAAGAAATACTCAAGTAAAGTATAAGTGCCTCAAACTTGTACTTAAGTACAGTACTTGAGTAAATGTAGTTAGTTATATTACACGTCTGCATCAGTCAAACTGAATCCTCACTTACACTTCCTCAGACCAGGTTTTAACCTCTGCTCTCCACCGTGGTCCACCCTGGAGGAAGAAACACAGTCAGAATGATTTTCTATCAACATGATCCTAACTGCTGTTCAACATGAAGCAGTGTTCCTCAGTGTGTCAGTGTGACAGAGAAACAGACTGAAACTCATCTGTCACAAGAAGATAATGTATTAATTTATTTGGGCTGTCAATTAAATATATAATCACATGATGGTCCATAGTTAACACTAAGCTTACATTTTTATCTGTTCTAAATGTTCCCTCAAACGTACAGCTTTTACATCTCAGTCTGCCTTCAAGCAGAATCTTGACAATGTTTTAGTAGACCACTCCTGCCCCTGTTGATTCCCCAGTTTCTCACTTGTTCACACACAATATAACATTGACACGTCTTAATTTATTTTTTCCACCCAGACACGTATCTGCTCGCATACATACGTACACACACACACACACACACACACACACACACACACACACACACACACACACACACACACACACACACACACACACACACACACAAATCCCTTAATTGTTAAGTTGTCTCTTATTTATTACACCCTGTCCAGACCTTTACGTACGCTTGTCCCATGACTACTTTTAGTACAGTTGTGTTTTCTATTTTCTGTCTTTACATAGGCTGTGCATTTGTGTCTCTGTTGTATATTTGTAACTGTTCTTAATGTTTTATCTGGAAAAATAAAGGTTAAATAAAACAAATTAAATAAAGGGATGTTTTTCAAGTTTGTAATACTCTAATCAACATGGGAGTGGACACATATGCTTGTTCTATACAGATGTATGTTGTCTTTTTGCAACAATCCAAAACAACAACAAATACAGTTGAGAATATTCTCCAGAATAACTTCAAATGTACTGCTGGCTTGTTTCGTTGTTTTTGTAGTTCGTCAACCTCTTTCTTCAGATCTGCAGTTCATTTAATGGAGCTTTTCCACCGCATGGTATCAGCTCGACTCGACTCGACTTGACTCGCATTTTTGGCTTTTCCACCGCAATTTCATGGTACCTGGTACCACGTAGCGGCTGCTTTTTTGGTATCGCCTCGCTCTAGGTTCCAAGCGAGCTGAGCCGATGCTAAAAGGTGACGTCGGCAGACGGCCGGCCACTGATTGGCCAGAGACTATTGTTTGGCCAATCAGTGGCCAGAGACTACCGGCTTCATTCTGTCGTTTATTCTCCCCAACTCTCCGGGACTTTTGAGTGTATTTACGCCGCGTGCAGCCTTCTCTGGCTCTCTTTCATTTGATTTGCATCACAGATCCGAATTTATTTTCCATATATTCGCTAGGCTCACCCAGTGTTGGTTGTTGGGGAAGTTACTTACATACGAGAGGAGACATGTAGGGCAGCTAGCAGGTAGGCTAAATAGTAGCCAGCTGGGACAGAGATAGCGAGCGATTACATTACAAGCCTCGGACTGAACTGATTACCTCAATAAAATATTCAGGCTGAGACACGGCTTGCATTTGAAAACACGTATCCTGAAACAAGTACTAAACAGTCAACTTTATCATGCCCGTGTTTACGTGGATGTACGTGACGCATCCCTACAGCTGACTGTGTGGCAGAGTCACACATCGGGACAACAACCATCCCTTTTAATGGCCCGTAGCAATATTCTTCTACTTCTTTTAGCAAACAGATACAAGGGGGTATTTCTTAAACATTTTTCATCCGTGTTTTTGGCGGTTGGTTCAGTTAATAGTGCAACAACTGCTCGTAATTTCTGCTTTGCTACTTTGCTCCGGAGTAGGCTTTCAGCCCCTTACGACGACCCCGCCCACGTTCAGCAGGTACTATTTGCGGTGGAAAACGACCCGTGCTGCTACCAAACCAAGTTGAGTCGAGTCGAGTTGAGCTACATGTGCGGTGGAAAAGCGCCATAACTGTCAGGTTTTCTTGAGCTGATACTTCTTATACTCTCTATCCAACCTGGTATCACGCCGAGGCGTCTAATAGACACGCATGGACCGGCGTCTAACTCACACGGCTTGCCTGACCAGGGCGTGTGAGTTACACGCGCACCTCCCGCCGTCTAAATGAATGGAGGAATAGTCTAAATGAACGGAGGAATAGTCTAAATGAACGGAGGAATAGTCTAAATGAACGGAGGAATAGCACCAACAGGGGCCGACATGTTCTCCCAGGAATAGCACGACATGTTCTCCCAGCATTTCAATACTATCTAGCTGCAGCCCCCTCGGTGGTTAGGGTTAGGGCAAGGGGACAGGGAGAGGTTATAATATAGATAAAACATTGACGGAAAACCGCGGCCGCCCGTAGTCAAAATGGCGGCCGCGGTTTTCCGTCAATGTTCCGTCAATGACAGCGGCCGCCATCTTGACTACGGGAGGTGCGCGTGTAACTCACACGCCCTGGTCAGGCAAGGCGTGTGAGTTAGACGCCGGTCCATGCGTGTGTATCTCACGCCTCGGCGTGAGATCGGGTTGCTCTATCGCAGTGATACAAATCTTTGCAAACAGGAAATTGACGTCATCACTTTTGTATACGCCCCTTTATCACGACTATGAACCCATCAGATCGCTTGATTTGAGCTACCGGTTTTATAAGAGAAAACACATGTCCTTCATCATGATGGACCAGAGGGGAAGGACACCAGCAGTGTGTGAGCTCTTGTTGTCTGTCCATACCTGAGAGTGTCCAGTCTCCAGTCTGGATCCTCCGACAGCAGCTTCACTCCTGAGTCTCCAGGATGGTTGTAGCTCAGGTCCAGCTCTCTCAGATGGGAGGGGTTGGATTTCAGAGCTGAGGCCAAAGACTTACAACCTTCTGTTGTGACCAGACAGCCTGACAAACTGGAAATAGATAAATATCATGAATTCAGTATTTTAGAAAATCATGTCAGTGGAAATTATTTACAGATGTTTACCTGCATACCAACATGAAACTAAAGCTTGATGAGCAGGATTTAAAAGATCCACTGTTAAACAAACAGATGAATTCTGACCTGAGTGTTTCCAGTTTACAGTGTGGACTCTTCAGTCCAACAGACAGATGTTCCACTCCTGAATCCTGCAGGTGGTTGTTACTCAGGTCCAGCTCTCTCAGACTAGAGGACTGGGAGCTGAGAACTGAGGACAGAGCTTCACAGCTTCTCTCTGAGAGGTTACAGCCACTCAGCCTGAAGGAGAATTATTGACAAAAAAATAGATAATTGTTTATAATAAAAAAAATAAGCATTATTGACTAGGGATGTGGATTTTTACCTTTTATTAATATTGACCCCATTATCGAGACTCCCTAACGACCCTAGTCGTTTGTGATACAACTATCCAAACTTTTCTATTATTTGGTTGAAAGATGAGGCAACAGTATGTCAACATAACTAGTTTAGCTTATTATTCACCTTTCCCGTCAAATTATTTTCTTGTTTATTTTGAACACATCATGATCATCTGCCTAATAATCATTTTACTGAGCAAACCTGAACACATCACATTTTAAACTGTAATCAACCTTGTTTATGTACTCAGATAAAAGCTCTTATCATGCCTATTTCAACACAAGTTTTATAATTTGATCACTATTTTTAACTGACAGGATCTGCAACAAATTCTGGGTGAGAACTGAAATGCAGACACACTTTCAACCTTGTCTCATGTTCAGCCATCCTTGCAAGCAACTGAGTATCAGATTGTTTCTCCCCTTGGTTTAACACCTAATGGCTGACAATTTATTCCACAATCTTTATTGACAAATCAACCTATCCAGACCAGTGATTGGATTGATTAGATTCAAATGACGTGACTCAACCCGAGATATAACATTACGCTATACGAGTTTAGAAAAAAGCTTATAAAACGGGTGGCTTAAATCCAGTGATCTGATTGGTTCCTAACTGTTGTTCCAATCAGTTTGCAGAGTAAAGAGTTCCATATCACTTTGCGACTGAGGAAGTAACGCCGGTAGTTTGTAAACAAGTGGACATGCTAAACGGAGGCTCACTCTTTAGCTGTGGAGGGTCGGGAGGATTTAAAAACACGTCATAAACTTTGGGCTCTGGTGAGGCTTTACTATGGAGGAGTGGCGGCCGCGGCTATCCCGGAAAAAAGACCAAAACCAACGGCGTGCAGAGCGACTAAAGATGAGGAGGACAACTCTAAACTAAACCAAACGTAAAATAATGCTGGCGTACAGACACTGTGTAGTAATGGGCTTCCCAACCATCTCAAAAGAGCGTTTTAACTAACATGTTGACAGATGTCTATGCCACTGATTGACACGGAGGAGTAACTGGTCTCCGTGCTTGTGTGTGTGTTTTTCCAGGAGTGAGCGAGGCTCAGGACAGCAACAAAGGCACGTTGATGAAACTAATGATAGATCAGACACACGGTGAGGTTAAATGCTTGTTGTTTTGTCGGTGGCTACAGCCTACGGTAGGCTAGTCTGTGAACTTCCTCAATACATTGTGAGCGATCGCAGCTCTCGTTGCCTTTTCTCGAAGGGACTTTACAGAACGTTGCATAGCAACTGCAGTGCATTTTGCAGGCTGTCAGGCGGGACTACTTCTTTGTATTCATTGATAAACTGATGTTTTGATTTAATAAAACATTTAAATGGCAGCATGTCTATGACTTTCATTTCACCATACTTGTAACCGTTTTATAAAAGCAATAGGTCACTTCAGTCTGTGAAATGTGCTCATTAAACCACAGTTAGAGGGCGTTGTTCGGCACGACGCGTGAGCTATTGCTTAAATAACCGGGTTCTTAATATAACTGGGTTTAAATGGCCATCCCTCCTGTTTACATGTTTCATGTGTCCACCTACAGAGCTTTGTTGGAGACTTTGACCACTGGCAGCAGCCTCAGAAGAGCCTCCTCTGATGCAGAGTATTTCTTCAGCTCAAACACGTCCAGATCTTCTTCTGATGACAGTAAGATGAAGACCAGAGCTGACCAGTCAGCAGGAGACAGTTTATCTGTGGAGAGACTTCCTGATCTCAGGGACTGTTGGATCTGCTCCACTAGAGAACGATCCTTCAGTTCATTCAGACAGTGGAACAGATTGATGCTTTTCTCTGAAGAGATATCCTCACTGATCTTCTGCTTGATGTACTGGACTGTTTCCTTGATGGTGCCTGAGCTACTTCCTGTCTGTGTCAGCAGACCTCTGAGTAGATTCTGATTGGTCTGCAATGAAATACCCAGGAGGAAGCGGAGGAACAAGTCCAGGTGTCCATTTGGACTCTGTAAGGCCTTGTCCACAGCACTCTGGTGGAGATGTGTTAGATTAGCTTTGCCTTTGAGGACCTTAGACCGCCAGGATGTTTTTTGTTCATCAGACATCAGATTGACTCCAGAGTTGATGAATGTCCGATGGACATGAAGAGCAGCCAGGAACTCCTGAACGCTCAGATGGACGAAGGAGAACACCTTGTCCTGGTACGGTCCTCTCTCCTCTCTAAAGATCTCTGTGAACACTCCTGAGTACACTGAGGCTGCTCTGATATCGATGCCACACTCTGTCAGGTCTGATTCATAGAAGATCAGGTTTCCTTTCTGAAGCTGCTCAAAAGCCAGTTTTCCCAGAGACTCAATCATCTTCCTGCTCTCTGGACTCCAGTGTGGATCTGTCTCAGCTCCTCCATCATACTTGGTGTTCTTCAGTTTGGCCTGAACCACCAGGAAGTGAATGTACATCTCAGTCAGGGTTTTGGGCAGCTCTCCTCCCTCTCCGGTCTTCAACACATCCTCCAGAACTGTAGCAGTGATCCAGCAGAAGACTGGGATATGGCACATGATGTGAAGGCTTCGTGAGTTCTTGATGTGGGAGATGATTCTTTTGGCCTGCTCCTCATCTTTGAATCTCTTCCTGAAGTACTCTTCCTTCTGTGGGTCAGTGAACCCTCTGACCTCTGTCACCATGCCAACACAGTCAGGAGGGATCTGATTGGCTGCTGCAGGTCGTGTGGTTATCCAGAGGCGAGCAGAGGGAAGCAGTTCCCCCCTGATGAGGTTTGTCAGCAGCACATCCACTGAGGTGGACTCTGTAACATCAGTCAGGATCTCATTGTTGTGGAAGTCCAGAGGAAGTCGACACTCATCCAGACCGTCAAAGATGAACACAACCTGGAACTCTTCAAAGCTGCAGATTCCTGCTGCTTTGGTTTCAGTAAAGAAGTGATGAACAAGTTCGACCAAGCTGTACTTTTTCTCTTTCAGCACATTCAGCTCTCTGAAAGTGAATGGAAATGTGAACTGTATGTCCTGGTTGGTTTTGTCTTCAGCCCAGTCCAGAGTGAACTTCTGTGTTAAGACTGTTTTCCCAATGCCAGCCACTCCCTTTGTCATCACTGTTCTGATTGGTTCATCTCTTCCAGGTGAGGCTTTAAAGATTTCTTCTTGTCTGATAGTTGTTTCTGGTCTGTGTGGGTTCCTGGATGCTGTTTCAATCTGCCTGACCTCATGTTCATCATTGACCTCTCCAGTCCCTCCCTTTGTGATGTAGAGCTCTGTGTAGATCTGATTCAGAAGGGTTGGGTTTCCTGCTTTAGCGATCCCCTCAAACACACACTGGAACTTCTTCTTCAGGTTTGACTTTAGATCACGCTGACACACTCCAGAATGACTTCCTGAATGAAGACAGTAGACATTAGATCAATGAGTGATTTAAAATGCAAACATGAATGCACATATAAGCATTTCTCCCTTCCCTTTTCTTGAGACTTTAGTAAATGTCCAATGTTGTGAGAAATCCTCTTACTGCTCCACAGAAGGTCAGCCAGCTCCTCCTGCTTCATTCTCCTCAGGAAGTGCAGTGTGATCTTCAGAAATGCTTCTCTGCTGCTGCTCCTCTGCTCTTCATCCTCACCGTCCAACACCTCCTCATCCTCCCTCTGACCCTCTAAGCATTCTGGGTAATCTGGACTCAGAAGCTTCTGTATCTTCTTCAGCTCGTTCTTTACAAAAGTAACAATGTTTTCCTCCAGCAGCTGCAACAGAATATTATATGAACAATCATACTAAAATCAAAAAGCATCAGCTCAATGTATAAATATCATATTAAATGAACAACACAAAATAAAACAATCAAACTACAACCATGAAACAAACATCAGATCCATGTTTGGTCAGACTAACAGTCCACTGGTCAAAGAAGTCAAACACAGATATTATTATTGTAAACTGAGCAGATGGAAAGTAGTTGTTGTACATGTACAGACCATGAATGTGGAGTCCAGGTGTGTTTGTTGCTGCTGGGCAGACCGACCACTGGGAACCTCTGAGATCTCCTGGTCGACTCTGTGGAGGAATCATGAAGAATTAGCTCAGATCATGTCTGGGGGTTTGGGTAACGCTCCAGGGGCAACTGGCCCGGTGTCTGCAGAACAGAGCCGGGGGCTGCTTGAGGAAGTCAGAGAAGGAGCAGGAATTGAAATATAATATAAAACGTTGAAATCACAATTTCATGAATCCCAACACAGAATTACACACATTCCATAAATGAGTCTGAATCAGCTTTATAGTTGAACAAAATGTATACAACCTATTCTTGAAAGAGTTTACTGAAGGTGACCTCACCACCTTCTAGAAGCTCATTCCATGGTTGTATCGCACAAATTATATATATTTTGTTTTCGCATTTCAGAAAAACATGCGTGCTGAGGCAGAACCTCCAGTGTCTGGTTGTATCAGACAGGTTGTACTGGGCAGCTCTCACTGTGAATGTGTTTGACTGTGTGAGTGTGAGGCACAACTTAGTGCTCAGAGTTCTTCCATAGTGGGTTTAAATACTGGAAACAGAGTGTTGATTTGTCAGATTTAAATCCTTACCTTAGATCATCAGACTGATGTCCATCTTTGAAGTTTATACGTTGACCCATAGAGAAGTCACTCTTCATAGACAAACAGCTGGGGTCTGTTTGTTCCAGCCTCCTCCTCATAGAAACACATAGGAAATAATTATTGATCGTTTTTAATAGCACAGATCTACAAACAGTCTTTAGTTACTGCAGTTTAGCAGTCAAAATGTCAAAGTACTAAAAGTGAATTCTAGTTTGAACACAGTCTTGAAGGACACACAGCTGGGTCCAGGTCTGTCCAACACACACATACACACACACACACACACAAAAACACACACACACACACACACACACACACACACACACACACACACACACACACACACACACACACACACACACACACACACACACACACACACACACACACACACACACACACACACACACACACACACACACACACACACACAGCTTTGAGTGTGAATAATGATGATACAGTGATGAGTCATGGACAGTTAGAGATCCTTAGACTCATGAAATGAGCAACATGAACATGGTATGATGATTATTTGTTGATGCTGCAGACATGATAAAGTAACTTGATGTCAACTTACTCTGTTTCAGGAGAACGTCCTTTGAAACATAGTGGTGTCTCCTTGGAACAGTCGCTCTTGAAGGACACACAGCTGGGTCCAGGTCCAGGAGAGTCTGGTTTGTCATGTTGGATCCTGATGGAATCACAACAATGTAAAATGCTTCTGAAGAATATTGTTTGAGTTTAGAATGTTTTAAGACCAAAAACAACAAACTGTGAAATAAATAATTACTGTTGTCCAGCTTTGAACTTCATAGGTTGATGCATAGACCAGTCACTCTTGATGGACAAACAGCTGGGTCCAGGTCTGTTCAACACAACACACACACACACACACACACACACACACACACACACACACACACACACACACACACACACACACACACACACACACACACACACACACACACACACACAGCTTTGAGTGTGAATAATGATGGTGCAGTGATTTGAGTCATGGACAGGTAGAGATCCTCATGTCACCTCTGAGCTTTGGTCTGGCCGTCATGTTCCCCACACAGAGTGGTTTTAGAGGGAGGGACTCCCTCCTCTCTGTCCTCACTCTGCTCCATGCTGCTCAACTCACTGCATCAGCTCACACACACTTTCACCTGGAGAAGAAACACACACCAACTGAAATACTCATTTCCATCATTAAGGTTTTGAATAATGCAGGTGAGCAAATAGAATCTGAAAGCAATACGGAATGCCTGAGAGCCTGAATTGTATTCCATCATGTATTAATGCACAAAAGACACAACATGGTGCATACAAATTCACCAGTGCTTTAGTTTGCACGTTCAGATGATTCAAACTAAAAAGAACCAGATGATTATTTGATGACTATGGTGGAAATACCCAACAGTAGTAATACAGCTGACACCCAGCAGATGACGCCACATGGATTCTACAGACAAGCAGCGGAGGATTTGAGCAAGAAACATGAAGAAGGAAGTATAGCCAGCCTGTATACAACAAATACTCACTTCTGCTATTATTACTACTACGACACAGGGAAGATACTATATGTGCAAAGTAGTATTGTATTACAAGTATTGTGAACAAAATATACTTCCATGTGAAACAGAACTCAATGACTTGATGCAACAAATGTGACTGTAAAGTAACAAGTAAAACGTTTCCAGCTGAGGTATTCCATCAGTTGCTGCACTTCTACCATCAGGCCACTAGATGGCACCATTAAGCTGCAGTGAAGTGAAGACCAGGATCATTTATATTTATATAATATTGTCTTCCTATGTTCTACTTCAAACTGTGTGAACGTGTGTTTCTACATTTTCTGTGTATATTCGACTTGTTGATCAAATTCTTTGTGAGTAAAATGTGAATCTGTAAAGTATCAAGCTGTCAGATAAGTGTAGTGGAACAACAAGTCCAAAGTTTCCTTCTGAAGTACTCAGCTCCTTTACTACAGTTCAATGACTAACACCACACTGTCAGATTGTATTACTGCATCAACACACTCTTATGTCACTAGTATTTATGATAATATCACACCAACACAACATGGAGGGTCTTAGTTAACGGCTGTCTCACATCCTTTATCTCTAGCGTACTGTCAAACTCTTGAGTTATGAATTTGAACACATTCCAAATCTTTTCTGTTTCTACTGTAACTACATTTACACTAGAAATAATAAAATATTATCATTATTATTATTATTTTAAAAAGGAGACCAGAGTTGATCGCTTACCTTCAGCTGGAGCTTGAGAGGAGAAAATAAACTGCGACAAAAAAAAACTAACAAAGAAGAAGTTCATTTAAATAGGAACCAAGAAACCACAATCTTGTGATTTAAACATTGCTCAATAGCTGACAGTGAAATAAGTCTTGATAGGTCTGCTGCACCATGGGAGCAGGGTGTTGTATGGAGGACAGTCAGGACGATTCTGTGACTGACAGGGGCCTTAAAATATTCCACGATCATTAGCTAAACCTTTTTTCAATATCAAACTATTGACTTAAATCTAATCAGTTGTATTCATAAAGCCCAATATCACAAACAGCCATTTGCCTCAGTGGGTTTTACAATCTGTTCAGCAATAGAAACAAAACTTGCTGAATGTCTGGTACAGTATATCGATGGACTACAGCTCGGTTCAAGTTGTGTAAATGTTAAAGTAGCAACAAGCTTAATGCATAAGGAGGGAGTAGATATCAATTATTATGCAATGTGTAAAAATACAAGGCAAAAAAAAAGGTTGGTTGAAAAAGTAAGCTCACAAAATAAGCTCTGGTTTGACACGTATTTGAGGTCATTTATGTTTGGTTTTTCTACCACATGCTCTAGCCTGTTGCTGTTTTATTTGTTGCTGTTTAATTATTTGACCAGACCCACTTATCTCTCAGCTTCTTGGTGATTTAAAACATCTTTTATAGACAGGCTTTGTGCTCTCTGTGGCAGCGCCCTGACTGTCTGCTGTGTTGGAAAAATAACTTTATGTTTCACTCAGTGCATCTGCTTTGTCTACAAGCTCAGGACAGTCAGCAGTTAAACTACATTCATCCACGTCTCTCTCTCTCTCTCTCTCTCTCTCTCCTTCTCCCTCCCCCTCTCTCTCTCTGTGAGACTGCAGCATGTGTGTGTGTGTGTGTGTGTGTGTGTGTGTGTGTGTGTGTGTCTATGGCTCTGTGGTTTCTCTTTCACACAAGCTGCAGTTTCACATAGAGAATGAGAGACGTGGATGAATGCAACATAACTCATAACTAGCTTACCGCTCTTATTAAAACGCTCTCTTTCGTTAATTACTTGTTCAAATATAAAGCATAAATTAGTCCAGTTTTCTAGCACTGGGTTGTTGTGTTAACTTTCTATTATCAGTTCACTGTGCGACACTAGTGTGGCAGTTTATGTCTGTCTATATGTCTGCTCAATGATCTTACCTTATTTAAATTACTGTGTGGAGGTCTGGGGGACCACTTACAAAAAGCTCACTGCAACCACTAGTCACACTTCAAAAACGAGCCATAAGAATAATCAATAAAGCTGGATATTATGATCACACCAACCTCCTCTTTTTACATTCCCGCATCATAAAGTTCAATGACCTGGTTGAATATCAAGTTACACAAATCATGTTCAAAGCTAGAAACAAACTGCTACCAGGTAACATTCAAAAACTTTTTTTTTGACAGAGAGGGGGGTTACAATTTGAGGGAACAGTTAAATTTTAAGACACTGGCTGCACGCATGACTTTAAAATGTCATTGCATCTCAATTGGTGGTGTGAAACTGTGGAATGGTATGAGCACAGAGCTAAAGCAATGTCCAAACATGATTCAGTTCAAAAAAAAATTCAAAGCAATGATTTTTAACAGGGATGAGGGAGAGATTTAAGACGGAAAGTATGTATGTGTGGATATGGATATGTGAGTTGTACAAATATGGAGATATGGACGTATGAATTGTGTTGATGCATATGGTGGATGTATTTTTGTATGGATGTATGTAGTGGATATTTCATTTCATTTTTCGTTTGATTTTTGTTTATCCTCAGGACACCAATTGAGGGGTGGCCCTCATTTGCAATGGCGTCGAGTATATATGGATATATGGATTGTATAAATATATAAAAAAAAAATATATATATATAAAAAATTATTATAAAGTTATTGAGCTGTGGAAAAGGGGTAGGATCAAATAAGTTTATACTTCTTCCTACTCCTTTTCAGGCAGATCAATTCAATATGTTATTTGTTTATTTGTTGTTTATTTTTTGTTTATTTTTATTTGTGATATGTCTGAAATAAAATTGAATCAATCAATCAATCAATCAATCAATCAATCAATCAATCAATCAATCAATCAATCAATCAATCAATCAATCAATCAATCAATATATGGTTTCTTTCTTTCTTTCTTTCTTTCTTTCTTTCTTTCTTTCTTTCTTTCTTTCTTTCTTTCTTTCTTTCTTTCTTTCTTTCTTTCTGCAATACAGGGATTAAGGCCCTCTGTTCTCTCTCTGTCCTTTCATTTCCTTTTAAGTTTATACTTGTCTGACCACAAAGCTTGTTCTTCTGAGTTGGTGGGCGGGTACGAACGTTCTCAGACTGTGTCTTTTCATCAGTAAACTCTGGTACACTTCTGTTGTGAAGCCTCAGAGAGCTGCCTAGTGTCTTATTATGAATGAATGAGGTAAATAGTACGTTATGCCTTCTGTCTTCAGACAAAGTGTTCAATGAAGCAACCAGAAAGCACTGGAGAAAGGCTCTGAAATGGAGTGTTTCAAACACTCCATTTCGCTGACAAAAGGAGATTCAGCATTGCCTCTAAATAGTAAAACAAGAGACACTGAACATTTGGAGTGGTCTCTTAATTTTTCCGGAGCTGTATATATATATATATATATATATATATATATATATATATATATAAAAAGTTTAACATTTCCAATTCTATTCCATTCAGGTGTCGGTGTGGGTCTCCATGGAGGGGGGGGGTCTGCTCTCCCCGGACGCGAGCCCAGACAGAGGTGCTCGTGTTCGGGCTCCAGACTCGACCACCGAGCCCCAGGATGACCCAGGGCCCGGGTCACTGTCCGGCCACCACCATGGCAACAAGAGAGACCATCCCAACAACCACCATCACCATAGGAACAGTGACGTCATCACAGACACTCACACAACACAGGTGTGTATTAGGCACGCTGAAAAAAACCCATTCATGTAAAAAAAAATCGCGATTCTTATCTCCTGCAATTTCAATGGAATACTTCACCCATACGGAACCGGAGTTCTATCATTATAAAATCACTATTATAATATAATGAATGAGGTTTTTCTTCCCTCAGTCTTTCCTCAGTCTTCCCTTGGCCCAGCTGTCCTGTTAATCCTAACCCTACTTTTTACTAGTTTGATGTCACACATGGGATAATGTAGGGTTAGACAGTGAGACCATAAAACATGCTTTCTGCTTTTTCTCAGGCTAGGATGAACCGATTTCTGAAATGTTAACACATTTATTCTACATAAGATCTCAGAGTTCAATACACCTTCATATTTCCACTGGTGAAGTAGGACTTCAAATAAATACCGTACATAACTGGCCAAAATCGATTAATATATATATACCTTCCTGAACAAAATCTTACAACCAGGGGAAAATTGCAGAAGTATTTGCATTTCACGGTGGTTGGTCGTTGAAAGTAGAGCTTCAAAATGCAAACAGGAGCAAGAGACCAAAAAACAAAGCAATTTATTGAAAACTGAATTTAAACTCAAAACAGTCTGTTCATCATCCGATCAAAAGTTTAAGACCATAGCCTTAAAAACTCCAAATCAGCGCCAAAAGCGCCTTAGACTGTCCACAATAAAAGGCCACTCTGAAATGTGCATTTTTTTGCTTTATTGGGGGTCTGGGGACTCAGAACCAGTCAGTATCTGGTGTGACCACCATTTGCCTCATGCAGTGCAACACATCTTCTTCGCATAGAGTTTATCAGATTGTCAATTGTGGCCTGTGGAATGTTGGTCCACTCCTCTTCAATGGCTGTGCGAAGTTGCTGGAGACGGCTTATAGTGGAGAAATGAACATTCAATGCACGAGCAACAGATCTGGTTGACATTCCTGCTGTCAGCATGCCAATTGCACGCTCCCTCAATGCTTGTGGCATCTGTGGCATTTTGCTGTGAGACAAAACTGCACATTTCAGGGTGGCCTTTTATTGTGGACAGTCTAAGGCACACCTGTGCACTAATCATGATGTCAGATCAGCATCTTGATGTGGCACACCTGTGAGGTGGGATGGATTATCTCAGCAAAGCAGAAGTGCTCACTATCACACATTTAGACAGATTTGTGAACAATGTTTAAGATAAATGGTACAATTGTGTATCTGGAATGAATTTTAGATCTTTAAGTTCATCTCATGAAAAATGGGAGCAAAAACAAAAGTGTTGCGTTTATATTTTTGTTGAGTGTAGTTGGAAACGCACTGACTGACTCCACCTGTAACCAACAATCAATAACAATAATTTAGGGGTGGGATTAAATAATTTGTGAACATGTAATTCCAACCATCATGTGTTTGTCGCTCATGTTTCTCGTAATATTTTTAAATTTTGTGTAATTTCATTATTTTCTTTATTACAATTTCTGTTTCTTTTACATGTTTGAAATAAAAAATACACACAATCAATCAATCAATCACTGAATCCACCTTTAACCCCCTCTCTCTCTCTCTCTCTCCTCTCTCTCTCTCTCTCTCTCTCTCTCTCTCTCTCTTCTCTCTCTCTCTCCCCTCTCTCTCTCTCTTCTCTCTTCTCACTCACTCTCTCCTCTCTCTTCTCTTTTCTCACTCTTCTCTCTCTCTCTCTCTCTCTCTCTCGCTCTCTCTCTCTCTCTCTCTCTCTCTCTTTCACAGATCCACTCCCCGGCGCTGCACACGGACACACACACACACACGTCCTCCACTCCCGGCTCCCTCTCAGAATTCGCCCAGCTGTCTCTGTCTAAGTCGTGGCACGGTTTCTTTGCCCTGAAGAACAGCAGTTTCCCCACAGACCTGTTCATGCTGGACGGCGGCCATGCTTTCTTCAGCGCCACCATGAGGGAGACGCTCAAACTGCAGAGCCACAACCAGCCCAGCTCTCTGAAGATCGCACAGAGGCTACGCATGGACCAGACCAGACTGGACGAGGTACCACATACAATTAACTTTTTCTTTTTTCAAATTTAAGATAATTTTTTTGGGGGGGGCATTTTCAAGCTTTATTAGACAGTACAGAGTTGAAATGGGGAGACAGAGAGAGAGAGAGAGAGAGAGAGAGAGAGAGAGAGAGAGAGAGAGAGAGGGAGAGAGAGAGAGAGAGAGGGAGAGGAGAGAGAGAGAGAGAGAGAGAGGGGGGGGGGCGGGTGACCTGCAGTAAAGGGTTAGGATTTTTGAGGAAAGTTTTAAAACTTACAACATTGAAAGGTGCTAATTTTTTTAATCCTAGCGCCCCCCTTTGGACTAAAGCGGTAGTGTTTTTACTACGCCAGCTGTTGTTCCTGGGCGAGCGTATACCCATGACAAAGGCATTAAGAAAAACGATATATAAATGGCACCGATTGTCTCATTTGCTGTTACATGTAATTTATGATCATCAGAGGAAAAATGAGACTGTTTCAGAAATATTAAAAAGTTCCTCGGAAACTATGCAGTTTCAGGGGGAGATTTGAATTTGTGTTGAATTTATATATTTTTTGTAACAGTTTTTTTATTTTTCATATCTTTCTTAGGTGACCCGTCGTATCAAGCTGGGCCGTCCCGATGGCTTTGCGGTTCTTCTGGCGCTTCAAGGCCCGGTCGACCGCCAAGCGCCCTCACCAGAACCCGGGCTACAGGTGCGCTTGCTTCGCCATCTCGTCACCTACCTCCGCAACAAAGAGGCTGCCGGCGTGGTGAGCCTTCCCCCAGCTAAGGAGGGCGGTCCTGGGGCAATGCTCTACGCTTTCCCCCCTGGAGACTTCTCACAACAATTCCTGCAAAACGCTAAAAGGACTGTGGGGAGCCTGGAAGAGGAGCACATGGTAGTTGTGATAGTCAGTGACACTAATTGATCGTTAAAGACATTGTACAGACAGACAGGACAGGCAGGCAGGCGGACACACACACACAGAAACACACAGACAGACAGGCAGGCAGACACACACACACACACACACACACACACACACACACAGACAGACAGGCAGGCGGACACACACACACGCACAGAAACACACACACAGACAGGACAGGCAGGCGGACACACACACACACACAGAAACACACACACAGACAGGACAGGCAGGCGGACACACACACACACACACACACACACACACACACACACACAGACAGACAGACAGACAGACAGACAGACAGGCAGGCGGACACACACACACAGACACACACAGACAGACAGACAGACAGACAGACAGACAGACAGACAGACAGACAGACAAAGAAACACACACACAAAAGGACACACACACACACACACACACACAGACACAAAGAAACACACACACACACAAGGACACACACACACACACAGACAGAGAAACACAAACACACAAGGACACATACACACACACAGACAAAGAAACACACACACACACACACACACACACACACACACACACACACACACACACAAACACAAATAAACACACACACACTCACACACAGAGACAAAGAAACACACACACACACAGGAAACTCGCTTTTGGTGACTACGGAGACTTCCATGTTGTGTTTTTAACAAGATGAATTTTTATTTTTGTTTTTATTCTGCAACAAAAAGAAGACAGGCGGCCCCACGCACAAATAGAACTGACTTTAAAGCTACAGTGCGTAACTTTATGTGTAAATGAATGTCGGTTACATTCAAGCCATCGCCAGGAGTTGATACAATGTCGATTAAGCCTATTATCAGCTCCCTACAAAACTCTCTCTGTATTTCTCAGTATGGCAGCGTTTACAAACTGGTGCCCCCCCCCCCCCCCCCCCCCCTCCCTGACACTGGTGCAGGAGCTCAGAAAAATCCCCAAGAAGAGCCCAAGAAATGTTTCAGTTGTTGATTCTACTGCTAAGAAAAAAAACCTGGACGTACAGCAGAAGGTATAAAAAATGTGCCATCACTGAAGGCTTTACCTCATGTAGATGGCGATGCACCGACAGTGTTGTTTCGGTACCTTAAACTAATACTAGTAAGTATAAAAGAACAGTTATGATTTAAAGGTGCTACGAGGAACTTTTAAATATTTCTGAAACAGTCTCATTTTTCCTCTGATGATCATAAATTGCATGTAACAGCAAACGAGACCATCAGTGTTAAAGCTATTTTTATATAGTTTTTCTTAATGCCTTTGTCATGGGGTATATACGCTCACCCAGGAACAACAGCTGGCGTGGTAAAAAAACACTACTGCTTTATGTCCAAAGGGGGGCGCTAGAATTAACACACACTGAAAGTTCCTCGGAAGCACCTTTAAGTTATTCATACAGGTGTGTTGTCTGTACTATAACTGAAATCCCTTCTATTTTTGTAAGGGGCCGTCTCTCATTTTAATTCACACTACTTCCCTCAGACCTAAGGCTTTTATTATAAGTGTTCAGGGGGGATGTTTTAAATGTTTTTATTGTTTTATCAACAACACATGATTATATTGTTATCGATAGATTGTCAATGACACTACTAGACATTGTACAGACACACACACACACACACACACACAGACACACCCACACACACACACACACACACACACACACACACACACACACACACACACACACACACACACACACACACACACACACACACACACACACACACACAGAAGAAACCTCGCTTTTGGTGAAGACTCAAAACTTCCATGATGTGTTTTTAACAAGATGAATTTTAATGTTTTTTATTCTGTTACAAAAAAAAATATTAGGGCCACTACTGGGGAGAAAGATATGAGTGTGTGTGTGTGTGTGTGTGTGTGTGTGTGTGTGTGTGTGTGTGTGTGTGTGTGTGTGTGTGTGTGTGTGTGTGTGTGTGTGTGTGTGTGTGTGTGTGTGTGAGAGTGTGTGTGTGTGTGTGTGAGAGAGAGTGAGAGAGTGTCAAGAAGTAGAATTAAATCGAAATGTGGAGAAGAAAGTTGACCGTTCAAGAATTAAACGTAGTGGAGCTTAGAGGACGTCTGCTTGCAGTCAAAATTGTCTGTCTGTCTGTCTGTCTGTCTGTCTGTCTGTCTGTCTGTCTGTCTGTCTGTCTGTCTGTCTGCCTCATGACCATAGCCAAGATGCATCGTTTGTGTTTTAATAACATTTTACTGAAGAGTTTTTTAATCTTTACCTCTGTCTAGAACTGTTGAGTTAATTATCGATGTGCGTATTTCATCTTTCTTCTCGTCATTTCGACTTAATTTCCCAGGTGTATAACAAACAAAAAAACGTCCTCCTCATTTATTTTTTTTTGCCCTTATACTCCTTTATATTTTTCGGCTTGTTTAAAACGGACAGACTGTATTTATCGAACGGACAGCGGTTTGATGAGTTAAAGGCCTTCTTCACCGGTTTGAATATGAAGGTGTATTGAATTCTGAGATCCTATGTAGTATAAATGTGCGAAAAAAAAATTGAAATCGCTTCATCCTAGCCTGAGAAAAGGCAGAAAGAGTGTTTTCAGAATTCAATACACCTTCATATTCAAACCGGTGAAGTAGGCCTTTAACACTAAAGCCTTTAGGAGGGTCATATGGAGAGACTGGTCATCTGTAAACATACAGCCCCCGGAAAAACTTAAGAGACCACACTGGATTTTTCCTAAATCTTCATCTCTACATTACTTATTGAAAATGCTCTTTAATGACAAAACATTTATTGGAATTTGGTAGAAATGTTTGTCAGTAGTTTGTAGAATAAAACCAAAATGTTCATTCTACTCAAACATATGCCTATAAAGAGTAAAACGAGAGACACTGAACATTTGGAGTGGTCTCTTCATTTTTTCTGGATCTGTATATAAATCTGTCAGTTCTGTTTCTGAAAGCGCAAACAACAACCTACTTTTCTCCGACTTTAGTCTTTTATCCAGAAGGGGATTTTACATTTTTTTTAAATTATATTATTGGTAACACTTTTCAATAAGGCTACATTAGTTAACTGTTAGTGAATGCTTAGTAAATGCATTCTAAACATTACATTGTAATTAACTTACTATTTATAAATGCTTAGGTAATGTGAATCAACTAATTAATAAGCACCAACTGAGCATTAACTAACTGTTATCTTATTATCTTAATTAATGCTTAATTAAGCATTAGTTGACTAAGTATAGTTCATGCCTAACCAATCATTATATAACCATTAATAACTAAGCATTAAGAGGTAGTTAATGCCATTAAAAAGCATTTACTAAGCATTAATTAACAGTTCATAAATATAACCTTATTGTAAAGTGTTGTCATTTTATCTGATGAATTCAACACTACATCTGTTTTTCTCATGTTTTACGTCACGTGTCTCTGTCTGATGTTGTGATTGGCTGTCACATTCACAGACAGAATGACATCATCTGTTTGTGCTGAAATTATTTGTAATGACAAAACACTTAAAGGAGAGAGACAGACAGAGACAGACAGACACAGACAGAGAGACAGACAGAGAGACAGACACAGAAAGACAGAGAGACAGACAAACCGATATTAATTGAAAAGTTGATTTTTATTCTTTTTTAAGCTTGTTGCCTCACTCGGGTTCCAGAAAAGGCAACAGAAACCATTCCTTTAAAGGTGTAGTCAGTGATTCTGGAGAACGCTTGTTGTCAAAATCACTTTTTGTCAAAATCAGTGAATATCTCCTCATGATCTGCTACCTGTCTGTACTGTGTGTGTGAACTGAAAAAAAATCCAGTGTTAATACACAGCCTAGGCTCTGTAAACTGTCATTACTTGGTATGTTGCCAGCTATGGTTGCCCCCTTTTTGTTTACATACAGGTAGCGGATCATGAGGAGATATTCACTGATTTTGACCAAAAAGTGATTTTGACAACAAGCGTTCTCCAGAATCACTGACTACACCTTTAAATGTCCATGCATTGAAACGATTATTTTACTGTCGCATTTTCTTAAACCCAAGAGTGAAGCAACAAGCTAAACAAATAATCTGAACCAATTTGAAATTCCTTTTGTTATATGCTGTAACATACGACACTAAATCTGATTCTGTTTTGTTTATAACATGCTTGTTTACTTTATTATTTGTCTTGTATCTGAATCTACCAAGTTGTATCCAGCGCTGAACGAAGTAAAAGGTTTTTTTCTACAAAGTGATTGTACTGTAAACTGAATGGGTTGAGACTAAAGACCCCCCCCCCCTGTGACTGTATATTATATTATATTATATATTATATTATATTATATTATATTATATTATATTATATTATATTATATAATATTATATAATATTATATTATATTATATTATATTATATTATATTATATTATATTATATTATATTATATAGTTAGTGTTTTTATCAATTCAACCATTCCAGTTTCTTCTTTTTATTAAAGGTGCAGTGTGTAATATCAGAATATTTAGTGGCATCTGGTGGTGAGATTGAAGATGTCAACGCTCCCTTGCTAACCCCTCCCCTTTGTGGAGAATTTACAGAAGCTACGGTGGCCTTCAAGGACAAGAAGCTATAGTTACTAAAGATGGCATCATCCACCACTGCCTCAAGTCTTTCCACAATATCAAGTGATGAGGTGAAGATGTGTTTAGTTATTTATTCTATAGTACTTCTTCTTCTTCTTGGTCTTCCAACAGGTGCATTTCCCCAGGACGCCCACTGTATATAAAAATTAGGGCTGTCAAATTAACGCGTTATTTTCGATTAATTAATCACAGAAAAATTAACGCGATTAAAAAAAAACAACGCAGATTAATCGCACTTCTATATTGCCCTTTGACCCGGTGCAAAAGGGGTGAGGCGATAGCGGAGCTGCACCTGTAGCTTGCTGACACGGCCCGCACGGGATTAAAGAGTAAAGAAAGAAGCAGAGAGAGGGACGTTTTATGGGAAGCTCCGGGCAAATAAGCATGAAGGTAGGAATACGTCTTATGTTATTCTCCGCAGTGTCTGTGCATTACAGATTTAGTGGGTGCCTAATTAACAATAGGTTCAAAACAGTATCTCTCAATCTTCCTCTGTGTCTCACTTTTGTTTGCTAGCTGCGATCGTCTCCTTCAAACGGACACCCGCCCCCTCTCACTCTTCCAAGCATTTGCCTGTCTTTTTTCCTCCTTTGTGTGTGTGTGTGTGTGTGTGTGTGTGTGTCAATATTTTTGGCTATGAGAAGGACGGTGAATGAGTCGGCATAGGCTATGCGCACCGCACCTGATAGACAGTCATTTAGCCTGCTTGTTTTTTTGTGTTTTTTTTCGGCGCTAGTAGTTCCTAAATGTATTTAATGTAGTAACCTGGCTGAGAGGAGGGGACAGAAGTTACGAGAGAGAGACAGAGACAGAGACAGAGAGACGAACGGTAGCCTATACAGCTGTTTATAAACAGGCATCAAAGTGTCATAAAAGTATGCCATTAATTTAGATTAATTAATCACAGAGCCTGTAATTAATTAGATATTTTTTTTAAATCGCTTGACAGGCCTAATAAAAACCTGTAAGGCCGTTAAGTTTGTCCGTTCTGTGCTACTGTAGAAACATGGCGGTGCAACATGGCAACCTCAGCGCCCCGCTCCTATGGAGATATAAAAGACTCATTCTAAGGTCTTAAAAAAACAGCTTTTATTTTCAAGAGATTGTACACTAATTAGAACATACTGATGAATATCATATTCTATTTCTGGAAGTATATTCTGAAAAACACCAATACATTTCACACACTGAAACTTTAAATCAATTTCCCATTTATCTATTTTGTTTATTGGTGAATCGATTGTTTGATTATAAAATGTCATAAAAACGTTACATTTTCCCGTCACATTTTCCTTATGACCAAGTGATTTTAGGTTTATTATCTTTGTACAAACAAGTCAATTCAAAGTTTGTTAAACATTAGAAGGCATAACATCTGGGCTCAGAAGGCAACATTAAAATATGATTCAGAAGAGTGAAATAGAACATGATAGTAATAAAGATTACAGTGCAGAGGAATCCAGTTAATTGGTCTCTAGCGGATCAAGTGGTTGTGCAGCAAAATACCCACGCAATAAAAACAATATATCTATATTTTAAAATGTCTAAAAATGTACGATTTTCCATTAAGACTATTTGACATTAAGCCTTTCTTATTTTTTTTTACAAACAAGTTGATTCAAAGTGCCTTACACCAGTGGCGTTGCTTGACCCCTTTTACTGGGGCACGTGCTCCACTGTTGAGCTGCTGAAACAACCTACATCACTTCTGTGCCCGAGTTTAAAGAAGAACCTACACCCTTAATTCACCCCAATATCTGCACATTTGAAACACTCAGCAGGCATTCCCAAATTCTTTAGGGCCCCAGTAGAGCTCTATGTGTAGCAACTCCCCTGCCTTACACAGTACTGGTCTGTATTCCTTTATGACGTCGGGCCTGAACTTGCCTCTTGCTTATACAGTATATCCATCTCATTGCTGTTTTTTTTTTTGTCAGAGGGTGGGGGGTGGGGGGGTTGAACTACCGCTGTGCAGTGGATTGTGGGTCAGAATCGCTCATCAAAGCTCATGATTTAAAGATGGAGTCAGCAATTCTGAACTCTTATTGATAAAATATACTTTTTGTCCAAATCAGTGAATATCTCCTCATGATCCGCTACCTGTCTGAACTGTGTGTACTGAGAAAGATTCTGGTGTTAATACACAGCCTAGGATCTGTGAACTGGTATGCAAAGATAGGTGGCCCAACGTAGCTAGCAACATGCCAGTTTACAGAGCCTAGGCTGTGTATTAATATTCCCTGATTTTGACCAAAAAAAAATATAATTGACAAAGAATTCTCCAGAATCACTGCCTCCATCTGTAAACCACAGGACTGTAAGGTGTCTCCCTCCTACAGATCACACAGAGAAAACGAGGAGCCAGGCAAGACTGTAACCCAGGGTAAAGAGGTTCAGTGAATGTGGTGTTGAAGGTGTGGAGGTGGATCAGTGAGTCAGAGGAGACTCTGTAGAAGGACAGAGAGCCAGCAGGACAGTCCACATACACTGCTACTCTGTGAGAGACAGAGGAGGAGGAGGAGATGGATGTTTTTATGTTATTGTGCCAGACAGAGTAACCACCATCAGAGTAGATCAGACTCCAGGACTGATCATTCCATCCAAACACACAGTCATTCCTGTCTCCTTTCCTGCTGATTCCTCTGTAACTCACTGATATACGAACCCCTCCTCTCCACTTGACCTCCCAGTAACGGCGACCAGTCAGACCATTACTACACAGCAGCTGAGGCCAGGTGTCAAATCTCTCTGGATGATCAGGATATGGCTGCTTCTCCACCCATGTCACCTCCCTGTTGTTGTCAGACAGTTTGAGCTCTCTGTGTACTGTGTTTGTGTCCAGTGTGAGTTCACAGGCCCCTGATGGAGAGAAAAAGACACAACACAGCAGCAGTTTATCATCAGACACCTGAAGGGTTTATTCTCTGATTGTGTCCTGATGTTCATTTCTATAAAGTTTAATGATGACACATTGTGTCTGTGGTGTAAAGAAAACCTGAAAACCATACTTGAGTAAGAGTAGAGATACTTCAGACCTATTATTATTAGATACCTTACTAGATACATTACTCTGTTGCAAGTATATACTACAGACCTATTACAGAACCACTTAAAGAGTAAAGTAAATAAGGTATCTGATTTTGAAAGTATTTAAGTATCAACAGTATTTGTCTTAAGTATTAAAAGTCAAAGTGACCGTTGTGGAAAAGGCTCCCTCTTTGGGTTATTTTGTGTAGTGGTTGAGCGGCCATTTTAGCCCTTATATGGGCATTTCCGGTTTAAGACGTGACTCGGCCGACAGTTGCATTACTGAGTGATGCTTTGTGATGTGCAGTCGGGAAAAGATCGCTCCCGTCACTTGTTTTGGATGAGTAGCTTATAATTGTAAGTATGTCATGTTTGCTTGCAACTACAGTGCTTTGCAAAAGTATTCATACCCTTTGGAATTTTCCACATTTTGTCACATTATAACCACACATGTACATTTATTTTATTGGGATGTTATGTGATAGACCAACACACAGAGGTGCATCATTGTGAAGTGGAATAAAAATTAAATATGGTTTTAAATTTTTTTTAGAAATGAAAAACTGAAAAGCGTGGCGTGCAAAAGTATTCAGCCCCCTGAGTCAATACATTGTAGAACCACCTATCGCTGCAATAACAGCTGCAAGTCTATTGGGGTATGTCTCCGCCAGCTTTGCCCATCTAGAGACTGATATTTTTGCCCATTCTTCTTTGCAAAATAGCTCAAGCTTCAAATTCAGCATCAGATTGGATGAAGAGCGTCTGTCAACAGCAATTTTCATGTCTTTCCAGAGATTCTCAATTGTATTGAGGTCTGGACTTTGACTGGGCCATTCTAACACATGGCTATGCTTTGATTTGAACCATTCCATAGTAGATCTGGCTGTATGTTTAGGGTATTTAACCTTCTGGAAGGTGAACCTGCACCCAGTCTCAAGTCGTTTGCAGACTCTAACAGGTTTTTCTGCCCTGTATTTGGCTCCATCCTTCTTCCCATCAACTCTAACCAGCTTACCTATCCCTGCTGAAGAACAGGACCCCCACAGCATGATGCTGCCACCACCATGTTTCACAGTGGGGATGGTGTGTTCAGGGTGATGTGCAGTGTTAGTTTTCTGCCACACATTGCACTTTGCGTCAAGGCCAAAAACTTCAATTTTGGTCTCATCTGACCAGAGCACCTTCCTCCAACACTTGCCACAAGCCATGCGGGGGACACAGTATATTCAGATGAGACCAAACTTGAAGTTTTTGGCCTGAATGCAAAATGCAATGTGTGGCGGAAACTAACACTGCACATCACCCTATGCACACCATCCCCACCGTGAAACATGGAGGTGGCAGCATCATGCTAAGGGGATGCTTTTCTTCAGCAGGGAAGAGGGAAGCTGTTTAGAGTTGATGGGAAGATGAATGGAGCCAAATACAGGACAGAACACCTGTTAGAGTCTGCAAAAGACTTGAGACTGGGGTGGAGGTTTACCTTCCAGAGGGACAACCAGCCTAAACATACAGCCAGATCTACTATGGAATGGTTTAGATCAAAGCATAGTCATGTGTTAGAATGGTCCAGTCAAAGTCCAGACCTAAAAACAAGTGAGAATCTCTGGAAAGACTTGAAAATTTCTGTTCACAGACGCTCTCCATCCAATCTGATGCTAAATCTGAAGCTCAAGCTATTTTTTAAAGAAGAATGGGCAAACATGTCAATAACTTTGGATTGATTGTGCTGGGGCGGTTAAAAGCAATCCATGCAATTTGCGTTTTAACTGTTTTTAACTGTTTTTAAACTGTTTTAATCATTTGTCCCTGCCTGGCGGTCCGCTCTGTGGCGTCGCTGTTGGCGTCTGTGTTTCGCGGCCCGGCGTCGGTGCTCCTCTGGCCGGTCCTGGCTCTGGGTGTGCCGATGGCGGCGGCGGATGCGTCGCGCCCTTTGTGCTTGGCGCCTCTGGCCTTGTCTCATGGGCTGGGCATGGCCGGTCTGGCCGGCCCGAGGTGGGCTGTACGGGCCCCCTCCGGGGTTTCGGCTGTGGTTGCTCCTCGGGTGCGGTGCATTTGGCTATTTCCCTATTCTATACTATCTATTCTCTATCTACGGCCCCGGTCCTCCACTGGACTAGTGCTGCACTGGGGCGTGCTCTCTGGGGGCGGGGTGCTGGGGGGCAGGCTCTGGGTCTGGGAGGCTAGCGCCGATTGTGTGTCGGTGGGGAACGGCAGAGTGTAAATCAATGTTATTTAATGTTAATTGTGTTCATATTGTTGAACATTGTTATAGCGTTATTATCATCAGCCTGATGAGCTGCCTTCGGTCTCGGTTTGTCAGAGCCTGAGTACCGGTTGTCCTCCCACTGAGAAATTGTCCTGCCGACGCAAAATAAAATAATTGATTCCATTTCTCTAACATTTGTGCTCTTCTGTCTATCTTCCATGATTGCTGAGCGATGCCCCGGGGGTTCTCTCCCCCTGTCTACCTGCTCGACTGACTCCGAGCTCTGTGTGGAATCAGCTGTCCTAGGAACGGATGCTCCCCGCCTGCTGTTGCCTCACATCAGCACTGTTTCACCGTCCATCAGGATAGTACTATTTCTACTCGCTTGTTTGTTCAATCTTTAAATTCATTTTTGCTTTGCTCATTGGTTGCTTGTCTGTCCTCTTCCAGTTTTCCCTGGTCATGGTGAGATGGTGTGGATCTGGTCTCCCCTCTGGCAACATATGAGATTGGATCGCCTACGCATGCTGCAGTGGTTAAAGATACCACCTGGAGACGTGGGGTGAAATCCCGGTGCTGGAAACCTTAGTTTTCCCTGGTGGAGACGAGACGGTGTGGATCCTCTGGCATCATCTGAATTCGTCCTGCATCCGTACTATTTGCACTTTACTTTAGTATTACCATCTAAACATCTGGACATTGATCAAAATCCTTCGTGATCTTTCTCTACTTATGACATCTATTGCAGCATGTCCGTCCTGGGAGAGGGATCCCTTACTCTGTCAACTCTCCCTGAGATTTCTTCTATTTTTTTTAATCCCGGTAAAGGGTTTTTTACTGGAAGTTTTTTCTCAGCCGAGCTAAGGGTGTAAGGGCAGGGTGTCATATTGTTTCACATATTGTTTCATATTATATCATGTTGTGTCATATTGTACCATACTGTATCATATTGTATGGACTGTAAAGCCCATTGAGACGAATACTATTTGTGATTTTGGGCTATACAAATAAAACTGATTTGATTTGATTTGACATGTCAGTCTGTAGATGGGCAAAGCTGGTGGAGACATACCCCAATAGATTTGCAGCTGTAATTGCAGTGATAGGTGGTTCTACAAAGCATTGACTCAGGGGGCTGAATACTTTTGCACGCCACGCTTTTCAGTTTTTTATTTATAAAAAAAAAGTAAAACCATCTTTCATTTTCATTCCACTTCAAAATGATGCACCACTGTGTGTTAGTGTATCACATAAAATCCCAATAAAATAAATGTACGTGTGTGGTTATAACGTGACTAAATGTCGAAAATGTCAAGGGGTATGAATACTTTTGCAAGGCACTGTATATAATGTTTAGTTATTCAATTAATAGAGTTAGTCATTTCGTTGGTTTGTCTAACTGTTATAGGTTAGCTTGCTAGTTTATTTCACCTGTCAGTTAGTTATCTCTGTGTTATAGAGGTGCCTTAGAGCAGCCATCAGATGGCACATGCTGTTTGTCAGAGTGTGTTAATCTATTGTTCACATACTGTGTTATCGCTGATTGTCCCAAAGTTTATTAGTATAAGTGAAATGGCAATTATTCTGTTCTATTTTATACTTATAGTTAATGTTGCTACTAAGTATTATTTATACTTTGTAACTTAGTTAATTAGTAAAGCAGTTTACTTATTGCCATGTTTATTTCTTTCTCAGAACACATTCCAAGCAAGTCAGTCTGTTTAATTTGTGGACAACAATAAAGCCTGTATATGAATACGCAACCTGCCTCATCTCTAACAACTGTCCTACTGTTATATATTAGATTATTATTACTTATGCATTATAGAAGCAGGATTTGTAGCTGGGTATAATCTGAAAATATATTTCATTTTCATTTTGGATTTAAGTTTTGTTTTAAATGTTTATTCATTTGTTCATTCTTTGCATATTTGCATTATAAATAATTATTATCAAAATAGTCACTAGAAAATTATTTATCGAGTTATCAACTTGGTATATACAGTATCTCACAAAAGTGAGTACCCCCCTCACATTTCTTCACATTTTTTTTTATATCAACTTGGTATATATGTTGGGAAGTATAACATATTTTACAAACTCTTCATACTGTATGTTTTGTGTGTAAACATTTTTATTGATAAATAACTAATAGCTTAAATCATTAGATACATGTTTTTTTTTAACCTTTATTTCTACAGGTAAATCCCATTGAGACCGGAGACTCTTTTACAAGGGAGACCTGTTTTCCTTTCCCACGTTACCATTCACACACACATTCATACACCGATGGCAGCAGGCTAACTATCGACATTCAAACGAGGCAAGGTGGGTGAAGTGTCTTGCCCGAGGACACAACAACCATGACACAGGTGGCAGGGCGGGGATCGAACCTCCAACCCTTTGATCATCGGCCGACCCGCTCTACCACCTGAGCCACAGTCGCCCCAGCACCCAGCACTCATGTAGTATCTGCATCAGTATTGGACTCTAATGAGTACAAAATGAACATTTTCCACTGAATTGTAGTGTAGTTCATGTATAAATTATCATTAAGAAATACTCAAGTAATGTATAAGTGCCTCAAACTTGTACTTAAGTACAGTACTTGAGTAAATATAGTTAGTTACATTACACGTCTCCATCAGTCAAACTGAATCCACACTTACACTTCCTCAGACCAGGTTTTAACCTCTGCTCTCCACCGTGGTCCACCCTGGAGGAAGAAACACAGTCACAATGATTTTCTATCAACATGATCCTAACTGCTGTTCAACATGAAGCAGTGTTCCTCAGTTTGTCAGTGTGACAGAGAAACAGACTGAAACTCATCTGTCACAAGAAGATAATGTATTTATTAATTAGGGCTGTGAATTGATTAAATATATAATCACATGATGGTCCATAGTTAACTCTGAGCTCACATTTTTATCTGTTCTAAATGTTCCCTCAAACTTACAGCTTTTACATCTCAGTCTGCCTTCAAGCAGAAACTTAACAATGTTAGTAGACCCCTCCTGTCCCTGTTGATTCCCCAGTTTCTCACTTGCGTACATCCTTCACACACAATATAACATTGACACGTCTTAATTTATTTTTTCCACCCAGACACGTATCTGCTCGCATACATACGTACGCACACACACACACACACACACACACACACACACACACACACACACACACACACACACACACACACACACACACACACACAAATCCCTTAATTTTTATGCGGTCTCGTATTGATTATACCCTGTCCAGACATTTACGCTTTTCCCATGATTATTTTTTTTTACAATTGTGTTTTCTATTTCCTTTCTTTACATAGGCTGTGCATTTGTGTCTCTGTTGTATATTTGTCTAAGTGACGCTTATGTATTTGTCATTTCTCACCTATATTCCTGTTGGGGCCTCTTGGACCAGATCAATAATGTAAATAAGAAACTGTTCTTAATGTTTTAATAAAGGTTAAATAAAAAATAAAGGAATAATTTTCATGTTATTTAAAAAAATATGTATACTCTAATCATCATGGGAGTGGACAAATATGCTTGTTCTATACATATGTATGTTGTCTTTTTGCAACAATCCAAAACAACAACAAATACAGTTGAGAATATTCTCCAGAATAACTTCAAATGTTCTGCTGGCTTGTTTCGTTGTTTTTGTAGTTCGTCAACCTCTTTCTTCAGATCTGATTCATTTAACCGTCCGGTTTTCTGGAGCTGTTACTTCTTCTATTGCAGAGTGACACAAATCTTTGCAAACAGGAAATCAACGCCATAGTCATTGTAAACGCTCCTATATCACAACTAAGATCAAATCAGATCGCTTGATTTGAGCTAACTGTTTTATAAGAGAAAACACATGTCCTTCTTCATGATGGACCAGAGGGGAAGGACACCAGCAGTGTGTGAGCTCTTGTTGTCTGTCCATACCTGAGAGTGTCCAGTCTCCAGTCTGGATCCTCCGACAGCAGCTTCACTCCTGAGTCTCCAGGATGGTTGTAGCTCAGGTCCAGCTCTCTCAGATGGGAGGGGTTGGATTTCAGAGCTGAGGCCAAAGACTTACAACCTTCTGTTGTGACCAGACAGCCTGACAGACTGGAATTAGAATAAATATCATGAATTCAGCATTTCAGAAAATCATGTCAGCGGAAAAATCCTATATGTTGGAAGACGTTAAAAGCTGGATCGGGTCATCGTTCACGGGCACAGAGACCCCGCCTCTATATAGCGCTCTGTCTCCTGATTTGATAAAAACCAGCGGGATACTCAAAATTTTATCTGCCAATTACTGCAAAGCTGAATGACTGGGAGACCTGTGTTATGAGCTGTGCATACTGTTTAAGTGATTGCTGTATGAATATAGAGAGAGATTTAACACTTAAATTAACAAATAAACATCACTCACTTCTCCTTTAAACAAACAGATGAATTTCTGACCTGAGTGTTTCCAGTTTACAGTGTGGACTCTTCAGTCCAATGGACAGACGCTTCACTCCTGAATCCTGCAGGTCGTTGTTACTCAGGTCCAGCTCTCTCAGACTAGAGGACTGGGAGCTGAGAACTGAGGACAGAGCTTCACAGCTTCTCTCTGAGAGGTTACAGCCACTCAGCCTGAAGGAGAATTAGGGAACACAGATTAAAAAAAATAACATAATTTTTTATTATTTTAAAATGAAGCATTATGGGTGTGGATTGTTGCCTTTTATTAGTATTGACCCTATATCCAGACTCCTTAACGAGTTAGTTTAGTGATACAACTATCAATACTTCTCTATTATTTGGTTGAGAGATGAAGCAACACTACGTTGTTTGTATAAATAGTTTTGCTTATAAGGCTAGGATTAAAACTTAAACAGGTTCAACTTCTATCTGCTGGGAGAACAAATTTCTCAGCCTAATAATCTGCTCAAAATAATTTTACTGAGCAAACCTGAACACATCACATCTTCAATTGTATGCAACCCCCCTGTTGACATGTTTCATGTGTCCACCTACAGAGCTTTGTTGGAGGCTTTGACCACTGGCAGCAGCCTCAGAAGAGCCTCCTCTGAAGCAGAGTATTTCTTCAGATCAAACATGTCCAGATCTTGTTCTGATGACAGTAAGATGAAGCAGAGAGCTGACCACTGAGCAGGAGACAGTTTATCTGAGGAGAGACTTCCTGAACTCATGGACTGTTGGATCTCCTCCACTAGAGAACGATCATTCAGTTCATTCAGACAGTGGAACAGATTGATGCTTTTCTCTGAAGAGATATCCTCACTGATCTTCTTCTTGATGTACTTAACTGTTTTCTTGTTGGTGTTTGAGCTACTTCCTGTCTGTGTCAGCAGACCTCTGAGGAGATTCTGATTGGTCGGCAGTGAAAGACCCAGGAGGAAGCGGAGGAACAAGTCCAGGTGTCCATTTGGACTCTGTAAGGCCTTGTCCACAGCACTCTGGTGGAGATCTGTTAGATTAGCTTTGTCTCTGAAGACTTTATACCACCAAGATGATGTTTGTTCATCAGACATCAGATTGACTCCAGAGTTGATGAATGTCCAATGGACATGAAGAGCAGCCAGAAACTCCTGAACGCTCAGATGGACGAAGCAGAACACCTTGTCCTGGTATAGTCGACTTTCCTCTCTGAAGATCTGTGTGAACACTCCTGAGACCACTGAGGCTGCTCTGATATCGATGCCACACTCTGTCAGGTCTGATTCATAGAAGATCAGGTTTCCTTTCTGCAGCTGTTCAAAAGCCAGTTTTCCCAGAGACTCAATCATCTTCCTGCTTTCTGGACTCCAGTGTGGATCTGTCTCAGCTCCTCCATCAGACCTGGTGTTCTTCAGTTTGGCCTGAACCACCAGGAAGTGGATGTACATCTCAGTCAGGGTCTTGGGCAGCTCTCCTCCCTCTCCGGTCTTCAACACATCCTCCAGAACTGTAGCAGTGATCCAGCAGAAGACTGGGATGTGGCACATGATGTGGAGGCTTCGTGACGTCTTGATGTGGGAGATGATTCTTTTGGCCTGCTTCTCATCTCTGAATCTCTTCCTGAAGTACTCCTCCTTCTGTGGGTCAGTGAACCCTCTGACCTCTGTCACCATGCCAACACAGTCAGGAGGGATCTGATTGGCTGCTGCAGGTCGTGTGGTTATCCAGAGGCGAGCAGAGGGAAGCAGTTTCCCCCTGATGAGGTTTGTCAGCAGCACATCCACTGAGGTGGACTCTGTCACATCAGTCAGGATCTCATTGTTGTGGAAGTCCAGAGGAAGTCGACACTCATCCAGACCATCAAAGATGAACACAACCTGGAACTCTTCAAAGCTGCAGATTCCTGCTGCTTTGGTTTCAGTGAAGAAGTGATGAACAAGTTCCACCAAGCTGTACTTTTTCTCTTTCAGCACATTCAGCTCTCTGAACGTGAATGGAAATGTGAACTGAATGTCCTGGTTGGTTTTGTCTTCAGCCCAGTCCAGAGTGAACTTCTGTGTTAAGACTGTTTTACCAATGCCAGCCACTCCCTTTGTCATCACTGTTCTGATTGGTTCATCTCTTTCAGGTGAGCCTTTAAAGAAGTCTTCTTGTCTGATTGTTGTTTCTGGTCTGTCTGGTTTCCACGATGCTGCTTCAATCTGTCTGACCTCATGTTCCTTATTGACCTCTCCAGTCCCTCCCTCTGTGATGTAGAGCTCTGTGTAGATCTGATTCAGAAGGGTTGGGTTTCCTGCTTTAGCGATCCCCTCAAACACACACTGGAACTTCTTCTTCAGGTTTGACTTTAGATCACGCTGGCACACTCCAGAATGACTTCCTGAATTAAAACAGTAGAAATAAGATCAATGAGTAATTATAATTTAAAATGCAAATCTGAATGCATACACACATATTTCCCCCTTGATCTCTTGAGACTTAAAGAGATCCTATTATACTACTTTTCTGGTCTTAATTTCTTTTTAAAAACTGCTATAGAGCAACCTGACACGAATCACATCACAAAAAACTATGTCGATTTTCGGGACACTCTTCCTCTTACCCTACACTGTAAGAAATGTCCCTGTAAAAAAACATTAATCAACTTGCAGCAGGGTTGCCATTTTCTTACTGTTAAATTAACATTATATGACTGTCACTAAAATTGACAGGATTATGCTGTTAATGAAGAAAACTGTATTAACCTGTTTTTTCAGTAAAAACAGTTATCAACTGGCAGCAGGGTTGCCATTTTCTTACTGTTAAATTAACATTATTTGACTGTCACTAAAATTGACAGGATTATACTGTTAATGAAAAAAGGGATGAACCTGGACTAAATGTTTGTTATGTTGCTGTTTGCACCGTGAGCGAAGGGGATGTTATATTTCATTGGGCAGATGTGTTTCATACCATATATAAATTTACTATGTCCCCTATTTGTTCAAATACTAAACACAGAGAGCAGCTTCTGTTTGTTACTTCAAGACACGTTTTACAATATATCAAGTTCAATTGAATGATTCATTTCGATTGTAAATTGTCTCCTGAGTTGAACTAGGGATCTTGTTTAAGATTTCCACAAACCGTTTGTTATAACCAAAAATAACAGTTAGTTCACACAGAAATGTTTTATTTAAACAAAATGCATAGTGAGGTAATGGAATGAAACATCCCCTTTACTGAGGGTGCAAATAGCAACATAACAAAAGTTTAGCCCAGTGCAAGTCATTGTGGGAAAGGGGGCGTCTCTACAATACACTTTGTTGTGCTTACTTGATTTATCTAAGGCAATCTGTTTCCTTCATTCTACTGAGTAAACACAACTCTTCAGTTAAGTAAGACTAACTTGGTTTAATTATGTTAACTGCAATTTCCATTTCCAAGTAGATATAACTCAACTTTAAGTAAACTTAATCAGAATATATAAAGTAAACAACACTTAATAGTGAAGATGTGGATGGATGAGGATTAATGAAGAAAATTGTATGAGCTTCACATGTGCAGACAGCTCACGTCAAGTTGTCCCTTCCAAGTTTGATGGTAAATTAACAGGAAAGTTCAGTATTTTTGAAAAACATTACCGTTCCGTAAAATAACAGCAAAGGACTGTAATTTAACAGACTGCCTTTTATTTTAACAGTTAAATGCTGTTTTTATAAATAACAGGTTAATGCTGTTGAAATCCTGCTGTAAATTTACAGCAATTGTTTACAGTGTAGCGAGCACAGCAGTCTCTCTCTACACACTGCTTTGAGCTTTTCCGCCCCTCCCCCCCTGCTGCAAACCCCACTCCGTTGTGATTGGTTACCTTCCTTCCATCAGCGGGAGATTTTCAGGAAGGTGGGGGCATGCAGCCGGAGCTTGCCTGAGCAGCATTACCATACATGGAAACATCCGGGGACGTGACTCAAACTACCCGGAAATTTTAACAAGTTATTTCTCGACCGGCTGCCATAGTGTTTAGTGCTCTGCATAGCCACCCCAGACGGTCAGCAGGGAATACGTCGAAATACATGTACGTAATTATTTGATACGCTAGTATGGTTAAACATGACTATAAATCACTATAACAACGTTTGTAGGTCATAAAAGTCGAAAAGTATCATAGGTCCTCTTTAAGTAAATGTCCCATTTCACCGTCATGTTGAACCTTTAAAGACCCAACGCCAATGTATTAAATAAATCCTCTTACTGCTCCACAGAAGGTCAGCCAGCTCCTCCTGCTTCATTCTCCTCAGGAAGTGCAGTGTGATCTTCAGAAATGCTTCTCTGCTGCTGCTCCTCTGCTCTTCATCCTCACCATCCAACACCTCCTCATCCTCCCTCTGACCCTCTAAGCATTCTGGGTAATCTGGACTCAGAAGCTTCTGGATCTTCTTCAGCTCGTTCTTCACAAACGTGACGATGCTTTCCTCCAGCAGCTGAAACAGAATATTACATGAACAATCAAACTAAAATCAAAAAGCATCAGCTCAATGTATAAATATCATATTAAATGAACAACACAAAATAAAACAATCAAACTACAACCATGAAACAAACATCAGATCCATGTTTGGTCAGACTAACAATCCACTGGTCAAATAAGTCAAACACAGATATTATTATTGAGAAAAGTAAAGTAGTTGTTGTACATGTACAGACCATGAATGTGGAGTCCAGGTGTGTTTGTTGCTGCTGGACAGACCGACCACTGGGAACCTCTGAGACCTCCTGGTCGACTCTGTGGAGGAATCATGAAGAATTAGCTCAGATCATGTCTGGGGGTTTGGGTAACGCTCCAGGGGCAACTGGCCTGGTGTCTGAAGAACAGAGCCGGGGGCAAACAGAGAAGGTGCAGGAATTGAAATATAATATAAAACTTTGAAATCACAATTTCATAAATCCCATACATTTTATCGATAAGAAATTCAACAAAATTTCATAAATAAGTCTGGTTGTATCAGACAGGTTGTACTGGGCTAGCCTGGTCCTACCAGACCATCGTACTTCATTTAGCCTGGTCCTACCAGACCATCGTACTTCATTTAGCCTGGTCCAACCAGACCATCGTACTTCATTTAGCCTGGTCCTACTAGACCATCGTACTTCATTTAGCCTGGTCCTACCAGACCATCGTACTTCATTTAGCCTGGTCCAACCAGACCATCATACTTCATTTAGCCTGGTCCTACCAGACCATCGTACTTCATTTAGCCTGGTCCTACCAGACCATCGTACTTCATTTAGCCTGGTCCAACCAGACCATCGTACTTCATTTCATTTGTACAGAAGGTCTGGAACTGCTCTATTGGCAAACGTTAACTCACTTGGAGGTGGGTGTCCAATAGTTTAAAACTATTGGATCTGCCCTGTGCCTCTCTGGATCAGCCAACTAATCGCATAACGTTTGGTCGTCACGTGTGTCATGAGCCGGCTTCTGACGGTGTGTTCCAGTTGGACAGGGAACTCGGAAATTTCTTCACTACATATTGTAGTCTATGGATCTACCGGTACCTGGCAACGGTAACTTGTTAGAGCCTAACGTTTGGTTATTTGGACGAGAAAGGTTTTAGGCGTCCATACTTTCCCGAGCAGATGCACTGGAACACAGACAGGTCGGAACTCGGAACTACCAAGTCGGAAATTTACGAGTTCCGAGTATTTGGAACGCAGCATTCCACTGAAACTTGAGCGCGACTTCGACGTCATCGTTCTCAGCCACTCGCTCTGTTCGCTGATTGGACCGCCAAAAGTCTGGCTGGAGAAGGAACCCATGAATTTACCTCAGCCCCAGACTGACTACTGAAGTGAAATGAAAATTGAGCGGAAGTAGGCAGGCGGGCGGTGCCAGGCTAGTACTGGTTAGCTTTCACTCTGAATGTGTTTGACTGTGTGAGTGTGAGGCAGGGTGGAACACAACATTTGTGATCAGAGTTCTTCCATAGAGGGTATAAAACCTGGAAATCTCACAAGTTTTGATTTGTCATTTTTAATCCTTACCTCAGATCATCAGACTGACGTCCATCTTTGAAGAATATACTTTGATCCTTAGAGCGGTCACTCTTCATGGACAAACAGCTGGGGTCTGTTTGTTCCAGCTTCCTCCTGATAGAAACACATAGGACACAGTAAATCATCTGCTCTGCACCCAGAACACAGTAGTTACACTGAGCAGCTTTGGGATGTCAGAATATAAGGGGTTTGACGATTCTTGATCGTTTTTTGTTTTTTAATAGCACCTATCTACAGACACTTTTTAGTAACTGCAGATTAGCAGTCGAAACACGTCATTGTACTAAAAGTTAATTAGGTGTATTCAAGGACATTTAAGTGAGTTAACCTCTCCACTGCAGATGCTTGTAGTCCTTTAAAATCAATGAGAGCATGAAATGATTGGTCACTCTTGAAGGACACACAGCTGGGTCCAGGTCCAGGAGAGTCTGGTTTCTGATGGATCCTGGTAGAACAATAAATGTTTTATGAACAAAACACACACAGAGCTATAAAACCTTTAAATCAGAACAATTTCATTAGTCCCATACATTTTATCAATAAAAAAATACACAAATGTCATAAATAAATTCCGAAATCAGCTTTATAGTAACCATAACTGCAGTTTAGCAGGTAATACAAGTTCATTTAAAGTTCATTCTAGACCATATACAATAACATAAAGTTGAAGATAACTGCAGTTTAGCAGTCGAAACATGTGAAGGTAATGAAAGTTAATTTAAAGTTGATTCTAGTCTGTATATAAGAACATTTCAGTGGGTTAACCTTTCTGCTGCAGACGGTTGTTGTCCTTTAAAATCAATGAGAGCATGAAACGATTGGTCACTCTTGAAGGACACACAGCTGGGTCCAGGTCCAGGAGAGTCTGGTTTCTGATTGAACCTGGTAGAACAATACATGTGTAATGAACACAACACACACAGAGCGTGTAGTGCATCTCGGGAGGGATGGATAGTAAGAGATACAAACAGCAAACAACATTCTGACCTCTGATCAGCAGACTGGGCTCCACCTTTGAAGTAAATAGGTTTGTCCATAGACCAGTCACTCTTGATGGACACACAGCTGGGTCCAGGTCCAGGTCTGTTCAACCAAAACACACACAGATCTTTGAGTGTGAATAACGATGGTGCAGTGATTTGAGTCATGGACAGTTAGAGATCCTCATGTCACCTCTGAGCTTTGGTCTGGCCGTCATGTTCCCCACACAGAGTGGTTTTAGAGGGAGGGACTCCCTCCTCTCTGTCCTCACTCTGATCCATGCTGCTCAACTCACTGCATCAGCTCACACACACTTTCACCTGGAGAAGAAACACACGCCAACTGAAATCCTCATTTGCATCAATTGTTTTGCAGTAGCTAATAGTTCAACTACATTCAAATTTGCATAGTGATTCAAGTATTTTTTTTTTTTCACAAAGTAGTTTAAACTACCTTTTCTTAGTAGCTTTAGTTAACTTAACTATATTTCTCCCGAGGGTTGCTTTGCTCTAGTTCAACTTTTTCCACTGTGAAGTCATTTGTACTTTGCGCAGCTCTGCTTTTAAAGTTGCTTCCCCATCACTATCTTTCAGTGGTTGGTTCTTACTCTCTGCTTATCAGTGTGAGGTGAATGCAGTCAGAGGGTGTGAGGAAGCTGCTGTACTTCTACTATCAGGCCACTAGATGGCGCCAAGAAGCTGCAGTGAAAACCAGGAACGTTTACAACCACTGACTGAAACTGACTGAAACTGCTTCTGTCTAGGCCACATAGTATTCTCTTTTCCAGGTTCAAAGATGTAATTTGGGTTTCAGCTAGAAAATCATGTCCATGGTGAAAGCCTGTTGATAAGCCTGTTTCTGTTATAACAAGATCACTCAGTTTTACTTTATACCATGATAACTTGTGTTGTTGAATTCACAGTGATAATAATATATAAATAAAGTTTAAACTAAATATTGGTTTTCATTTATTTATTTTCTATAATTTGATCTAATTAATTGTGTTCTACTTTACTGTGTAAATGTGTGTTTCTACTTGGTTTGTGTGTGTTCAGCTGCAGTGAATTTGTCGAGTCTTTATTGTAGGAGCCAAAAGTAGGCTACAGAGCTTGTTAAACCGGTTTAGCAACATATTAACTTTAATTGTACTTATGTGGCATCAACAGAAATGTATTTTCATCTCTGAGAGCAAAGTTCATGAGTACGGCTCTGGTTACATGATCATATCACTACATCATCACTGTTAATGTTTAACTGGCGCTTTAAGGGTTAAGCAGGTTTAAGTGTTCTCAATACTTTCAGCTAGTCCCATGTTTAACAGCAAATCAGATTTTTGTTATTCATTTACGTATAATCCTCATGTGCAAATGTCACTAAATGTAGTGAAGTAAAAGGTCTAATATCTCCTCTGAGATTTACTGCAATACAAGTACAAAGTAGCAGAAAAACTCACATCAAGTACGACACGGTCAAACGCTCTACAGCAAGAAATAAACTAACTTGTAAGAGAGCAGCCTACTCCTTTATGTTAAAGATACAGATGTGATTGCATGTGATTTTTGACTGTTGTGTCTTTTATGTAGATTTATAAATTGGACTCTACAAGGCCTAATATGTTTAAAAAAAGATATGAACAATACAGCAGTATACATATTTTGAATGCAATACAGGATGCCTGAGAGCCTTACTGCATTATATTACATTATATTTGTGTCAGCAGAGACATTTCCATCAGAAATGTGAGTAAGAAAAGTTTTAAATGTTTGCAAAATTCACTGCAGGAAATTAAGGGTTTGATGATCAGAATGTTCCAACACCCTCCACTTAATATTATTCATTCAGTTTCAGTGAGCCAATCACAGACAATGAAGTTGTACAACAAATACTCACTACTACGACAGGCTGTATAGCTACTCTGTGCAAAGTAAAAGTATAATGAACAAAATGTACTTCAGCAGAATTTAAAGACTTCATGAAAGTTGTGAATGTGTAAAGTACCAAGCAGTCAGATACATGTAGTAGAAAAACTCAGCTCCTTTACTGACTGCGCGTCATGAGTTTGGACAAATTCCAGCTTTTTAAAAATTTCCTTAACAGAGCTGGACTAGAAATAGAGTGCTAGCAACAATCTCGCATATCAATGATTTCACTGTAGGATTCCTAATACGGACTTTAAGCAGCGGCGTTTTAGGGAGGGCTACGGCGTCAGGGAACATTTCCAATGGGTTCCAAAATCACCTCGCAACTCTTAGAACAGTTACATGCTGCAGTAGGGCTCACAACGTCAGAAACACATTCTGCCATTGTAAACAGACAGACTGCGGCTCTGACTCGCTCTGACTGCGCTGATAGGAAGTGATGACGTGAATTCCTGAATGCTCCAAATTCTACTCAACCGCCGTAAGCCGTCTTGTCTCAACTGTCGTTGCTTAAAATCCCTGTTATCAGGCGAAGGAACTGCCGATGAAAACTAGCTTTTGAGTTCGCTCGGTTTCATTTACTTGTTTTTCTAAAGCATGAAAAGCATTTACTAAATTAAAGAATACAATATGCAACGTCCCTGTTTGTAAATGAATACATCTAAAACATTTGAAATAATAAGATTTTTGTCATCATTATTTTCTAAAAGTAGATCAGAATTGTTGCCTTACCTCCAGCTGAAGCTTTAGAGGAGAAATCAAACTGTGACACGACGATCACACAAAGTCTGACTGAACTTGAAGCAAGAAACCTCCGAAGAGATGTTTGAGTTAAACATTAATCTGATAACTGAGAGAGATAAGGCAAGGCAAGGCAAGGCAAGTTTATTTCTATAGCACAATTCAAACACAAGGCCACTCAAAGTGCTTTACAGGGGCAAGATTAAAATACATAAAACATATTAGAAGACATTTAAAAGCGAATGAAAAGAAGTAAAACATTTAAATTAAATAAAAAGTACAGGTTAAAATGGAAACAGAAAAGTCTTCAGACTCGATTTAAAAGAACTGAGGGTTGCAGCAGACCTCAGATTATGCCGGGTTAAGGTCTGCTGTCTTAATAGTGGCAGATAAAGAACAGATACAGGCGGGTTAATGGATTGGATTTATATAGCGCTTTTATAGGCACTCAAAGCTCTTTACAGGGTTCCAGGATCCACTCATTCACACACAGCAGTCATACCGGTGGTGGAAGTGTGGCTGCCAACCCTATGATCATTGGCCGACCCGCTCTACCACCTGAGACACAGTCGCCCCAAACGGTTAAGGTCTGCTGTCCTAATAGTGGCAGATAAACAACACAGTTTGAAGAGGAAGAAGTTTAAATGTGTAGATCAAATCACTTTAACTGAGTGTTAGTTACTGTGGAAACTTAGTCACACATCATCTGTAGAGGTTTTCCTTCATGAAGTAAAATCACAAGTTTTTTTCTTATTTTAATAAGATTATAATTTGGATTGTTACTAATATTTACAAAATCAATAGTTACTTATTGAAGCTATTTCTACTTTGATATTTCAAACCATTTTTAATAGTGAAATCGTGATGAAATTGTGTCTTTCATATGATACTATATGATATCAGATATGCAGGTATAAACTTCCACAGAGGTTTTTGAGTTAAACATTAATCTTTATTAGAGTGAGATACTGTATGTCCAGTTAAAGTTCAATTTCAAGTAGATTATTGTCATCATACTGAGGGACAATATAATGAAATCAAGAGACATGGGAATATAACAACAAAGACATTTAAAAACTGAGATGAATTAAGTTATACATAGTAAACTTAAAACAATTAATGAAGACAATATATAAGAACAATTTAAAGGTCATATGCGCTAATTTTTTGGCTCAGAATTGTAATTTGTGTTTCTACTAGAAACTGTTTTTCATGGTGTAGAGTCCAAAAAAACTCTTTAGATTTCTCACAGAGCTATTGCTGAATCTCCTTCTTTCAGCCTCTGTTTGAAACACTCCATTTCAGAGCCTTTTTCTAGTGCTTTCTGGTTGCTTTAGTGAACACTGAGTTTGAAGACAGAAGGCATAATGTACTAGTTTCCTCATTCATTCATAATAAGACACTAGGCAGCTCTCTGAGGCTTCACAACAGAAGTGTACCAGAGTTTACTGATGAAAAGACACAGTCTGAGGGGGCGGTCATGATGTAGTGGTTAGAGCTCCCCCCCCATGAGGCTCAGTCCTCCTCTCAGCAGACACAGTTCAAATCCAATCTGTGGTCAGTTCTCTGCATGTCATTGCCCTCTCTACCCCATTTCACCTCTGTCTCTCTGCACTGTCAAAAGAAAAGTCTAATAAAAAATAATATTTAAAAAAAAAAGACACAGCCGGAGAACGTTTGTACCCGCCCACAAATCGTGCGTTCAGGTCAACTCAGAAAAACAAGCTTCGTGGTCAGACGAGTAAAAACTTAAAAGGAAATGAAAGGGCGCACTTCCGAAAAAACTTGTAACACCCTCATGACAATCGATGCCCTACGCAACCGCTTATATTGCCTGTTCGGGTGGCATTCTGGGGTGGAAGAGAGAGAAAGAACAGAGGGCCTCAATCCCTGTCCTGCTTGTTCAAGGGAGAAGGAGCCCAGTAGAAAG
>CM049396.1:2735000-2802500 GCA_026929865.2 Hyperoplus lanceolatus
AAAGTGCACCAGATTCATGCATTTCACTTTAAAAAGGTTAAAAAAATCTCCCTGGGGGGCATACCCCCGGACCCCCCTAGGAGGGTCTGAATCTCGCCTGTCAAATATTTTCGCACAGCCGCAGAGTGGAGGCACTAGCGGAAAACACTGGCTGTGTGAATGATATTTAACAAAGATCTATAGTTTCAGCAGCACTAACATTGGAGAGGGGCCCCCAATCATATTTCGCTTAGGGCCCCCTGAAGGCTTGGGCCGGCTCTGCTTTACAGTCACATTTTACTCACAAAGAATTTGATCAAGAAGCTAAATCTGAAGTAAATTTGTAGATTAAAGTATCCTGCACTGAATAAAATACGTTGCATCAAGTCATTGACTTCTGTATCACATGGAAGTACATTTTGTTCACAATACTTGTAATATAACACTACTTTGCACAGAGTATCTTCCCTGTGTCATAGTAGTAGTAGTAGCAGAAGTGAGTATTTGTTGTATACAGGCTGGCTATACTTCCTTCTTCATGTTTCTTGCTCAAATCCTCCGCTGCTTGTCTGTAGAATCCATGTGGCGTCATCTGCTGGGTGTCAGCTGTATGACTACTGTTGGGTATTTCCACCATAGTCATCAAATAATCATCTGGTTCTTTTTAGTTTAAATCATCTGAACGTGCAAACTAAAGCACTGGTGAATTTGTATGCACCATGTTGTGTCTTTTGTGCATTAATACATGATGGAATACAATTCAGGCTCTCAGGCATTCCGTATTGCTTTCAGATTCTAATTTGCTCACCTGTATTTTTCAAAACCTTAATGATGGAAATGAGTATTTCAGTTGGTGTGTGTTTCTTCTCCAGGTGAAAGTGTGTGTGAGCTGATGCAGTGAGTTGAGCAGCATGGATCAGAGTGAGGACAGAGAGGAGGGAGTCCCTCCCTCTAAAACCACTCTGTGTGGGGAACATGACGGCCAGACCAAAGCTCAGAGGTGACATGAGGATCTCTAACTGTCCATGACTCAAATCACTGCACCATCATTATTCACACTAAAAGCTCTCTCTCTCTGTGTGTGTGTGTGTGTGTGTGTGTGTGTGTGTGTGTGTGTGTGTGTGTGTGTGTGTGTGTGTGTGTGTGTGAAGTTTAAAGCTGGACAACAGTAATTATTTATCTGACAGTTTGTTGTTTTCAGTATTAAAACATTCTAAACTCAAACAATAATCTTCAGAAGCATTCAACATCAAGTTACTTTATCTGCAGCATTAAATAATAATATTATTATTATTATTATTATTATTATTATTATTATTATTATTATTATTATTATTATTATTATTATTATTATTATTATTAATAATAATAATAATAATAATAATAATAATAATAATAATAATAATAATAATAATAATAATAATAACTATGGCTGACCCTGTGCTCTGACCCCCTCCGAAGTAAATTGAGAGGGGATGAGACAAATTTCAATGTGCCTGGTTTAAATTGACTAATAAAGATAACTTAACTTGACTACCTAAAGTGGTGAGAATCACATTAGTTCTGAATAGAAGAGTGCAGGGCAGCCCATGTTTTACAGGTTATCTTCGTTACCTTGATCCCTTAGCTGTTTGTTTCTCCATTAGCTTCTGTGGCTGAAGATTAAAAGGTGAATTTCTGTCTCTATATGTTCTTCCTCTCTGTCTACCAGGATCCGTCAGAGACTGGACTCTCCTGGACCTGGACCCAGCTGTGTGTCCTTCAAGAGCGACTGTTCAAAGGCTGAACCTCTAACGTTTAAAGATGGACTCTCCTCTCGGTAAGACTTAAAGAAATATGTGCCTTTAAATTTGCTGTAATTGGGGAAACTCTATGGTGAGGCACTGTCCTCATCGTAGCACACCTGGGTTTGATTCCAGCCAGGGTCTTTATTTCCTTTCAGAAAACCGGTCGAATATTTTGAATTGCCCCACCCATTCAGGGGTTATGGTATTTGCAAGCTCATGTGACAAATACGTCACATGCAGGTGAATCTCATCTGTGATTGGACGGTCGTACTGCGGAAGTCCAGTGGGCTACCGTAATGATTAGTATATGGGTGCAAAGCTCTACTCTTCCACTTTCTGATAGTTTTTGAATTATTTAGATATCAGAATGGTTTAAAAGCTACGGGAATGAGAAGTAAGCATGCGCAAACGTGTCGCTGACGACACATTCGGACAAAAAGGGTTAAGGAGCATTTTACATTGTTGTGATTCCATCAGGATCCATCATGACAAACCAGACTCTCCTGGACCTGCACCCAGCTGTGTGTCCTTCAAGAGCGACTGTTCCAAGGAGGCACCACTATGTTTCAAAGGACGTTCTCCAGAAACAGAGTAAGTTGACATCAAGTTACTATATCATGTCTGCAGCATCAAAAAATAATAATCATACCATGTTCATGTTGCTCATTTCATGAGTCTAAGGATCTCTAACTGTCCATGACTCAAATCACTGTATCATCATTATTCACACTCAAAGCTGTGTGTGTGTGTGTGTGTGTGTGTGTGTGTGTGTGTGTGTGTGTGTGTGTGTGTGTGTGTGTGTGTGTGTTTGTGTGTGTGTTGAACAGACCTGGATCCAGCTGTGTGTCCTTCAAGACTGTGTTCAAACTAGAATTCACTTTTAGTACTTTGACATTTCGACTGCTAAACTGCAGTAACTAAAGACTGTTTGTAGATCTGTGCTATTAAAAAAGATCAATAATTATTTCCTATGTGTTTCTATGAGGAGGAAGCTGGGACAAACAGACCCCAGCTGTTTGTCTATGAAGAGTGACGACTCTATGGATCAACGTATAAACTTCAAAGATGGACGTCAGTCTGTTGATCTAAGGTAAGGATTTAAATCTGACAAATCAACACTCTGTTTCCAGTTTTCAAACCAGTGAGAGCTGCCCAGTACAACCTGTCTGATACAACCAGACACTGGAGGTTCTGCCTCAGCACGCATGTTTTTCTGAAATTCGAAAAAAAAAAATATATAATATAATATAATTTGTGCGATACAACCATGGAATGAGCTTCTAGAAGAAGTGTTGAGGTCGCCTTCAGTAAACTCTTTCAAGAATACATTATGTTCAACTATAAAGCTGATTCAGACTCATTTATGGAATGTGTGTAATTCTGTGTCGGGATTCATGAAATTGTGATTTTAAAGTTTTATATTATATTTCAATACCTGCTCCTTCTCTGACTTCCTCAAGCAGCCCCTGGCTCTGTTCTGCAGACACCGGGCCAGTTGCCCATGGAGCGTTACCCAAAACCCAGACATGATCTGAGCTAATTCTTCATGATTCCTCCACAGAGTCGACCAGGAGATCTCAGAGGGTCCCAGTGGTCGGTCTGCCCAGCAGCAACAAACACACCTGGACTCCACATTCATGGTCTGTACATGTACAACAACTACTTTCCATCTGCTCAGTTTACAATAATAATATCTGTGTTTTACTTTTTAGACTAGTGGACCATGATGTTTTTTCTTCATGGTTTAGGTTTGATTGTATTCAAATAACATTCTGTTGCAGCTGCTGGAGGAAAACATTGTCACTTTTGTGAAGAACGAGCTGAAGAAGATCCAGAAGCTTCTGAGTCCAGATTACCCAGAATGCTTAGAGAGTCAGAGGGAGGATGAGGAGGTGTTGGACGGTGAGGATGAAGAGCAGAGGAGGAGCAACAGAGAAGCATTTCTGAATATCACACTGCACTTCCTGAGGAGCATGAAGCAGGAGGAGCTGGCTGACCTTCTGTGGAGGAGTAAGAGGATTTCTCTAAAGGTTCAACATGAACCTGATATGGGACATTTACTAAAGTCTCAAGAAATGAAAGGAGAAATGTTTATGTTAACATTCATATGTGCAAAGGGTTGCAAAATTCCGGGAATTTTCAAAGTTGGAAACCTTCCATGGGAATTAACAGGAATTTATGGGAATTAACTTGAAAATTGGGAATTAACAGGAATAAACGTGAATTTACAAAATTTTAAGCAACCCAAATGCACTTAATCCTTCTAACTATGTTATTTCAGTCCTAGCAAATGTTCTAGATGGCAGGGGTTGACACTAAGGTTTCAAAAGCACTTGCCCATAGGGCAAGTACAGGTAATGTTTTACTTGCCCGAATGTCGTGTTCACTCGCCCAAAAATTACTGTAAAATAATGATATAAAGGCTAATTAAATTATACATTTTAGTGAACCGTATCTCTTAAATGCAAACACAGCTTACTAGTCTCATCCTGACCACATACAACCAACAACAATTCATATAAGCCTAGATATCATGACATCACACTACACCAAGCGCTTGGTCCTGCTGCAGCATCGTAAAAGGGCCTCTTTTTGCCATGCACCTAGCCTGGTTTTGGGGGTCTCAGAAAACTCAGTCTAGCTCAGAGTCAAGCTGAAGGTAAGCTTCCACACAAAAGTGTTCAGAAAAATGTAACTTATTTTACTTATTTAAAACGGTCACATTGTGCGAAAAAGTGATAGTCTGCCATAAAATGATTAAAGTCCACCATGTTAAAGCTTTTGCCCAGTTATACTGTAAGTAGGGAGGGGGATCATTAATTTCTATTCATATTGATACCATTATAAAGACTCCACAATCCAAATCTTTATCGATACTTTTCTATTATTTTGTTAAAAGAGAACTGGTATTATTGCTTTAATTGCTTATAAGATTAGAAGAGCTAAGGATAGGACTTTAAACAGGTCATAATTCCATATTTAGGCCTACTAATAATGTTATATTGCTGGGGAAACAAGTTTTTCACCCAAACTGTATTATTCAAGCTTCTCACGAAAAACTTAAATTTCTTTTTTTCTTGATGTTACATTTGAACACATCATGATGTCATTTTATTGACCTGTGCCTAATAATCATTTTACTGAGCCGACCTGAACACATCACATTTGAACCGTTTGCGATTTTTTTTAAAGCCAACTAGTTCTTATCCTGCAGATTTTAATATGGATTTAAAAACTATCAAGTTTTTTAACTGCGGGACTTGCTACACAGTCTCTCGTTTGCGTTTGTTGATCACCGCTGCTTTGAATGAATGATGAGACGGTGCCGAGCCCGACTGCAGCATGGTCTGCAGCGGCAGCGACTCAGTGGACAGATTTTTTTTTTTTTTTTTTGGGGACAGAGTTGAAGCAGGTTGAAGGAGTTTCTTCAAGACAGTCGAAGGTACAACACTTTTACAGTCTATGATGCAGACCAGTGATGGAATAATTCGCCAAAGTAAGCCTACTTAGATGAAGATGACCCGACTCGATATTTAAAATTACATCATGTGACCTACTGGACCCCATAGCGGTATTGATAAGCACAAACGTTATTGATTTCTGGGGTTTGAATATAGCGGAACCAGGTACGTAGCCTAATAAAGCCGGCTTTCGGAACGTAGACAGCGAAACTGCGCGCACACAGGCTGTTGTGTGTGTGTGTGAGTGAGAGAGAGAGAGCGAGAGAGCGTGATGCTGCTGGCTGCCGCGCGCAGCTGCTCAATAGTAAATATAGCCGATCTATTTTGTGTGAGTTAGCGGGAAAAAATTGTTTTGCGGACTCTAAAACACATGAATAAATAGCTTAGACTACTGACAACTCATCTAAAATCCACTTGCCCGGTCGGGCAACCAAAAAGCAATATCAACTTGTCCAAACATTATTTTCACTTGCCCCGGGCAAGCGGGCAAGCATTAGTGTCAACCACTGAGATGGTAAAAAGCAGTGTTTCCAACTAAGTTTTATAGTATTTATGAACATTTAATTTCAAATCATATTTTTTTTAAGCTTATTGAGACACCCAACTTGATAGCATACAGTGTCGTGCGAAAGTTTGTGAACCCCTTGAGCCTTTTGGAATTTTATTTATTTTAACCATTATTAATTCATTTTTTTCAATGCCAGTATTTTTTATATGAAATAACAGATGTTTGTTTATCAATTCAACATTTTTATTTTCCAGAAATCAATTGTTAAAATAGATAAAACAAATTATTTGACAAATGTTGTATGTGCAAAAGTTTGTGAACCCTAAGCTGCATTGCTTAAATCGAGCAAGGTAAACACAATCATGTGGGCCAAACTGATTGATGAAGTAGACCAATGTAGTGAGAGATCTTTAGGGAAGAAATTGGGCGCCACTAGATAAAACAAAGATAAAACCAGGTCAGTTTAGGCTCACCAAACTGAACCCATACAGGTCAGACATGCTCAAAGGGGAAACAATCTCAGAGGATCTCAGGAATAGAGTTTTGGTGTTGCACATTTGTCTGGGGACAGCTATACATTCGTATAAAAAAGTTTGAGCTCCATCGGCCCACCATGAGGCAAATCATCTACAAATGGAGAGCTTTAAGAGTGACTTAACATCTGCATAGAAGTGGACTTCCTTCAAAAATATCTTCAAGCACCACAAGAAGGGATTTTTCAGGTAAAAGCCAACCCACACATTACATCTGGAGATTTGCAGACCATTTGCCATCACCATTCTTCACTTGGGAGAAGGTTCTGTTGGTGGTAGGCAGAGTTGCGTTTTTTCCCAAACATGGCGGTTTTGGTTATGACCAAACAGATCAATTTTGGACTAATCTGTCCACAGAATAAGACTTCAGGTATCTCCAGGTGCTCTCTGGCAAAGCTGTGACAAGCAGTTTTGTTCTTTTTTGAGAACAGAGGCTTCTTCAGCAAACCCTCCCTTGAAAGCCATGTTGACTGAGTTTTCTTCTTATTGTGGAACCATGCACATCTGTCCCAGATGTTGCAAGAGAGGTCTGCAAATCACTAGATGTAATGTGTGGGTTGGCTTTCAACTAAAAAAATACTTTTCTTGTGGCGCTTGAAGATATTTTTGAAGGAAGTCCACTTCTAGGCAGATGTTTAGTCACTCGTAAAGCTCTCCATTTGTAGATGATTTGCCTAACGGTGGACCGATGGAGCTCAAACTTTTTTTGAATTAATTTATAGCTGTCCCCAGACAAATGTGCAGCATCACAACTCTATTCCTGAGATCTTCTGAGATTTTTTTCCATTTTAGCATGTCTGACCTGTATGGGTTCAGTTTGGTGAGCCTAAACTGACCTGGTTTTATCTTTGTTTTATCTAGTGGCGCCCAATTTCTTCCCTAAAGATCTCTCATTACATTGGTCTATTTCATCAATCAATTTGGCCCACCTGATTGTGTTTACCTTGCTCGATTTAAGCAATGCAGCTTAGGGTTCACAAACTTTTGCACATACAACATTTGTCAAATAATTTGTTTGATCTATTTTAACAATTGATTTCTGGAAAAGAAAAATGTTGAATTGATAAAAAAACATTTGTTATTTCATATAAAAAATACTGGCATTGAAAAAAATGAATTAATAATGGTTAACATAAATAAAATTCCAAAAGGCTCAAGGGGTTCACAAACTTTCGCACGACACTGTATGTTGATTTCTACTATACCAAGTTTACAGAGGCTTAAACAGTGATTATAAATATAGTTGGGGAAAAAAATAGTTGAGCATAATCTTGTCTAAAACAACCAGAATTCATGCAAGTACACTTGGCAAGTTGCACATAGCACACTTGGCAAGTTGCACATAGCACACATCTTACTGCAGGGGTACTGAGGCCATGCCCCCTACATGCCCAGTGCATTCTGCCATCACATGGGGGGGGGCAGGGTGGGGGGGGGGGCATTTTACTTAATTTATTGAATGGTTGGGGTCAGAAAGATGTGATATATTTTACACAACATTCATATTTTTGTTGTTCAGTGAAATTATTGATTGTTCATAAAATAATCAAAACTTGATAAAGTTTTCTTACAAATAAATCTATTGACAAAACATAGTGTTTATATGTTTGGATTTATGTTTGGATATGAAAAAAAAGTATTTCAATTACAGTCATTTAGTTAATTCCTATAATTCCAAATTTTGAATATTCCCAACAATCCAGAGTGAAAGTTAATGTGGAAAGTTTCCGGAAATTTACCGGAAACTTTCCAATCCTATATGTGCATTATACATTACTCATTGATCTTATTTCTACTGTGTTCGTTCAGGAAGTAATTCTGGAGTTTGTCAGCGTGATCTAAAGTCAAACCTGAAAAAGAAGTTCCAGTGTGTGTTTGAGGGGATCGCTAAAGCAGGAAACCCAACCCTTCTGAATCAGATCTACACAGAGCTCTACATCACAGAGGGAGGGACTGGAGAGGTCAATGATGAACATGAGGTCAGACAGATTGAAACAGCATCCTGGAAACCAGACAGACCAGAATCAACAATCAGACAAGAAGACATCTTTAAAGCCTCACCTGGAAGAGATGAACCTAGCAGAACAGTGATGACAAAGGGAGTGGCTGGCATTGGGAAAACAGTCTTAACACAGAAGTTCACTCTGGACTGGGCTGAAGACAAAACCAACCAGGACATACAGTTCACATTTCCATTCACTTTCAGAGAGCTGAATGTGCTGAAAGAGAAAAAGTTCAGCTTGGTGGAACTTGTTCATCACTTCTTTACTGAAACCAAAGCAGCAGGAATCTGCAGCTTTGAAGAGTTCCAGGTTGTGTTCATCTTTGACGGTCTGGATGAGTGTCGACTTCCTCTGGACTTCAAGAACAATGAGATCCTGACTGATGTGACAGAGTCCACCTCAGTGGATGTGCTGCTGACAAACCTCATCAGGGGGAAACTGCTTCCCTCTGCTCGCCTCTGGATAACCACACGACCTGCAGCAGCCAATCAGATCCCTCCTGACTGTGTTGGCATGGTGACAGAGGTCAGAGGGTTCACTGACCCACAGAAGGAGGAGTACTTCAGGAAGAGATTCAGAGATGAGGCGCAGGCCAGAAGAATCATCTCCCACATCAAGACATCACGAAGCCTCCACATCATGTGCCACATCCCAGTCTTCTGCTGGATCACTGCTACAGTTCTGGAGGATGTGTTGAAGACCGGAGAGGGAGGAGAGCTGCCCAAGAGCCTGACTGAGATGTACATCCACTTCCTGGTGGTTCAGGCCAAACTGAAGAAGATCAAGTATGATGGAAGAGTAGAGACATATCTACACTGGAATAAAAAGAGCAGGAAGATGATTGAGTCTCTGGGAAAACTGGCTTTTGAGCAGCTGCAGAAAGGAAACCTGATCTTCTATGAATCAGACCTGACAGAGTGTGGCATCGATATCAGAGCAGCCTCAGTGTACTCAGGAGTGTTCACACAGATCTTTAGAGAAGAGAGAGGACTGTACCAGGACAAGGTGTTCCGCTTCGTCCATCTGAGCGTTCAGGAGTTTCTGGCTGCTCTTCATGTCCATCGGACATTCATCAACTCTGGAGTCAATCTGATGTCAGATGAACAAACAACATCCTGGCGGTCTAAAGTCTTCAAAGCTAATCTAACACATCTCCACCAGAGTGCTGTGGACAAGGCCTTACAGAGTCCAAATGGACACCTGGACTTGTTCCTCCGCTTCCTCCTGGGTCTTTCACTGCCGACCAATCAGAATCTCCTAAGAGGTCTGCTGACCCAGACAGGAAGTAGCTCCAACACCAACAAGGAAACAGTAAAGTACATCAAGAAGATCAGTGAGGACCTCTCTTCAGAGAAAAGCATCAATCTGTTCCACTGTCTGAATGAACTGAATGATCGTTCTCTAGTGGAGCAGATCCAACTGTCCCTGAGATCAGGAAGTCTCTCCACAGATAAACTGTCTCCTGCTCAGTGGTCAGCTCTGGCCTTCATCTTACTGTCATCAGAACAAGATCTGGACGTGTTTGACCTGAAGAAATACTCTGCATCAGAGGAGGTTCTTCTGAGGCTGCTGCCAGTGGTCAAAGCATCCAACAAAGCTCTGTAGGTGGACATATGAAACATGTAAACAGGAGGGATGTGGTCTAACTGTGGTTTAATGAGCACATTTCACAGACTGAAGTGACCTATTGCTTTTATAAAACGGTTACAAGTATGGTGAAATGAAAGTCATAGACATGCTACCATTTAAATGTTTTATTAAATCAAAAAATCAGTTTATCAATGAATACAAAGAAGTAGTCCCGTCTGACTGCCTGCAAAATGCACTGCAGTTGCTTTGCAATGTTCTGTAACGTCCCTCGGAGAAAAGGCTAAGAGAGCTACGATCGCTAGCAATGTACTGAGGAAGTTCACAGACTAGCCTACCGTAGGCCGTAGCCACCGACAAAACAACAAGCATTTAACCTCACCGTGTGTCTGAACTATCATTAGTTTCATCAACGTGCCTTTGTTGCTGTCCTGAGCCTCGCTCACTCCCGGAAAAACACACACACAAGCACGGAGACCAGTTACTCCTCCGTGTCAATCAGTGGCATAGACATCTGTCAACATGTTAATGAAACGCTCTTTTGAGATGGTTGGGAAGCCCATTACTACACAGTGTCTGTACGCCAGCATTATTTTACATTTGGTTTAGTTTAGAGTTGTCCTCCTCATCTTTAGTCGCTCTGCACGCCGTTTGTTTTGGTCTTTTTTCCGGGATAGCCGCGGCCGCCACTCCTCCATAGTAAAGCCTCACCAGAGCCCAAAGTTTATGACGTGTTTTTAAATCCTCCCGACCCTCCACAGCTAAAGAGTGAGCCTCCGTTTAGCATGTCCATTTGTTTACAAACTACCGGCGTTACTTCCTCAGTCACAAAGTGATATGGAACTCTTTACTCTGCAAACTGATTGGAACGCAGTATGTATACGCCCATTATACAACAGTTAGGAACCAATCAGATCACTGGATTTAAGCCACCCGTTTTATAAGCTTTTTTCTAAACCCGTATATGTTATATCTCGGGTTGAGTCATGTCATTTGAATCTAATCAATCCAATCACTGGTCTGCATAGGTTGATTTGTCAATAAAGATTGTGGAATAAATTGTCAGCCATTAGGTGTTAAACCAAGGGGAGAAACAATCTGATACTCAGTTGCTTGCAAGGATCGCTGAACATGAGACAAGGTTGAAAGTGTGTCTGCATTTCAGTTCTTACCTAGAATTTGTTGCAGATCCTGTCAGTTAAAAATAGTGATCAAATTATAAAACGTGTGTTGAAATAGGCATGATAAGAGCTTTTATCTGAATACATAAACAAGGTTGATTACAGTTTAAAATGTGATGTGTCCATGTTTGCTCAGTAAAATTATTATTAGGCAGATGATCATGATGTGTTCAAAATAAACAAGAAAATAATTTGGCGGGAAAGGTGAATAATAAGCAAAACTAGTTATGTTCAAGATTCAAGATCATTTATTGTCATATGCACAACAATTACAGAGTAGCCGCTGGCAATGAAATTCTTTAGTCCTGGGCTCCTCCAACAGTGCAATAAGAAAGTGTATAAATATAAAGAAACACAAGTGTGAAGCTGACTTAAATAATAAAAGAGCAACAACAATAATAATAGTAATAATAAGAATAAGAATAAAGTGTGATAAGAATTAAGTGTATAAGAGGAACACAAGAATAGCAGAGACCTAAATATAAAACTAAATAAATGTGAAATGTAAACAGACGTGTTTATCCAGATGTCGGCTGGTATCAAGTGACGAGTAATAAAGTGGCAGTTATAAAGTGTCATTGTGGTGAGCTAAGTAGCTCAGGGGTTCAACAGTTCCACAGTCTTATTGCCTGTGGGATGAAACTGTCCTTGAGTCTGGTGGTGCGAGACCGGATGCTGCGGTAGCGTCTACCAGACGGAAGCATCTGAAACAGTTTGTTGCTGGGGTGATGTGGGTCTTTAATAATGCGGTTAGTCTTCTTCCTGCAGCGCTGGGTGTAGAGGTCCACCATGGATGGCAGCTCCGTCCTGGTAATGCGCTGGGCAGCTTTCACCACCCTCTGTAGTGTCTTACGGTTGAGGGCGGAGCAACTGCCATACCAGGCGGTGATGCAGCCAGTCAGGATACTCTCTATGGTGCACCTGTAGAAGTTGCAGAGTATCCTGGAGTCCATGTTGAGCCTCCGCAGCCTGCGGACATACTGTTGCCTCATCTTTCAACCAAATAATAGAAAAGTATCGATAGTTGTATCACAAACGACTAGGGTCGTTAGGGAGTCTCGATAGTGGGGTCAATATTAATAAAAGGTAACAATCCACATCCCTAGTCAATAATGCTTAATTTTTTTTATTATAAACAATTATCTATTTTTTTGTCAATAATTCTCCTTCAGGCTGAGTGGCTGTAACCTCTCAGAGAGAAGCTGTGAAGCTCTGTCCTCAGTTCTCAGCTCCTCCTCTAGTCTGAGAGAGCTGGACCTGAGTAACAACGACCTGCAGGATTCAGGAGTGAAGCGTCTGTCCGTTGGACTGAAGAGTCCACACTGTAAACTGGAAACACTCAGGTCAGAACTCATCTGTTTGTTTAACAGTTGATCTTTTAAATCCATCTCATCAAGCTTTATATTCATGTTGGTAATGCAGGTCAACATCTGTAAATAATTTCCACTGTCATGATTTTTCTAAAATACTGAATTCATGATATTTATCTATTCCAGTCTGTCAGGCTGTCTGGTCACAACAGAAGGTTGTGAGTCTTTGGCCTCAGCTCTGCAATCCAACCCCTCCCATCTGAGAGAGCTGGACCTGAGCTACAACCATCCTGGAGACTCAGGAGTGAAGCTGCTGTCGGAGGATCCAGACTGGAGACTGGACACTCTCAGGTATGGACAGAACTCTGGTCCATCATGAAGAAGGACATATGTTTTCTCTTAGAAAACTGGTAGCTCAAATCAAGCGATCTGGTTTGATCTTAGTTGTGATATAGGAGCATTTACAATGACTATGACGTTGATTTCCTGTTATAGATTTGTGTCACTCTGCGATAAAAGAAGTAACGGACGGTTAAATGAACTGCAGATCTGAAGAAAGAAGATGACAAACTACAAAAACAACGAAGCAAGCCAGCAGTACATTTGAAGTTATTCTGGAGAATATTCTCAACTGTATTTGTTGCTGTTTTGGATTGTTGCAAAAAACAACATACATCTGTATAGAACAATATGTGTCCACTCCCATGTTGATTAGAGTATTACAAACTTGAAAAATATCCATTCATTTTTTTTAACCAAATAAATAAATAACAGATGCGAGTGTGACTCACTTAGACAAATATAAAACGGATATACAAATGCACAGCCTATTTACAGAAAGAAAATAGAAAACACAATTGTACAAAAAATAGTCATGGGACAAGCGTAAAGGTCTGGACAGGGTGTAATAGATAAGAGACAACATAAAGATTAAGGGATTTGTGTGTGTGTGTGTGTGTGTGTGTGTGTGTGTGTGTGTGTGTGTGTGTGTGTGTGTGCATGCATGCGCGTGTGTATGCGAGCAGATGTGTTTGTCTCGGTGGAAAAAAAGAAATGAACACGTGTCAATGTTATATTGTGTGTGAAGGGTGTAGGTGAGAAACTGGGGAATCAACAGGCAGGAGGGGTCTACTAAAACATTGTTAAGTTTCTGCTTGAAGGAAGACTGATGTAAAAGCTGTAAGTTTGAGGGAACATTTAGAACAGATAAAAATCTAAGCTTAGAGTTAACTATGGACCATCATGTGATTTATCGCAATTACATATTTTAATTGATTGACAGCCCTAATGAATTAATACATTATCTTCTTGTGACAGATGAGTTTCAGTCTGTTTCTCTGTCACACTGACACACTGAGGAACACTGCTTCATGTTGAACAGCAGTTAGGACTCATGTTGATAGAAAATCATTCTGACTGTGTTTCTTCCTCCAGGGTGGACCACGGTGGAGAGCAGAGGTTAAAACCTGGTGTGGGGAAGTGTAAGTGAGGATTCAGTTTGACTGATGCAGACGTGTAATATAACTAACTACATTTACTCAAGTACTGTACTTAAGTACAAGTTTGAGGCACTTATACATTACTTGAGTATTTCTTAATGCTTATTTATACATTTACATCACTGCAATTCAGTAGGAAATGTTAAAATGTTTACACACTAAACATACAGTATGAGGGGTTTATAAAATATTTTATACTTCTTAACAACAGTATATACCCAATTGATAACTCGATAACTAATTTTCTAGTGACTATTTTGATAATAGTCATTTTTAATGCAAATATGCCAAGAATGTCATGGTTTCAACCTATCAAATTTTAAATCTGCTGCTTTTCCTTTTAATCGTTAGAATGTTGAACAATAAAACAATCGATCTATGAATAAACATTTATGACAAAACTTAAATCCAAAATGAAATTATAATATATTTTCAGATTATTCCCAGCTACAAATCCTGCTTCTATATTAATGCATGAGCAATACTTATCTATATAACAATAGGGAAGTCACTTTCACTTTATACTTTAATACTTAAGACAAATACTCTTAATACTTAATTACTCAAAATCAGATACTTATTTACTTTGCTCAAGTGGTTCTGTAGTATCTACTTGTAACAGAGTAATTTATCTAGTAAGGTATTTCTACTCTAACTCAAGAATGGTTTTCAGGTTCTTATTTCGTTCCTTACAGCACTGGATGTTCCATTGCGCGCATGCGCAGGTCGAGATCTTTATACCAACAAAGTCACCTGTGACACCTGGGTGACTCCGGGAATGTCTATGTATTCCGGAAGTCACCAGAGGATCTGTTCCTTCTATCTTCTCGCGGAAGCAGGTCGCACACATTGTTGTGTGAAAGTATACCATTAGCTTGTCGCAAGTAGCTCGTACCTAAGGGTTGGTGCTTCGATTTGACTTCGACCACCAAGGGCTGCGACTTGCAATTCGTTCGACTTGGCTGCGGCCGGTAAGGGGTGAGTAAAGTGTGAAGGCTACGCGTAGCCCGGCTACCGCGGAAGCTAATATCACCTTTCCACCTTGCTTTGATTAGATCAGGCCGGATTTCAGGCGACCTCCTTACTAGGAGTGGCGACATTGCTGCCTGTGTGGGCCATCTGGGAATTTGCTTTCTCACACAGTCCTGGCTCGGTCGCAAACCATACAGGGATCAGGTGCTGGTCACTCAGCACGGACCCTCAGTGATGCTTCACTGCAGACTTTGCATTATGACTTAGGGAGCTAGGTAGGTTGATGTCAACTGTGATGTGGCGCGCCGCCAGGGTTGGCTGGCGCAGTCGTCCCAGTCGGAGGTGTGTCGACAGACCCTCCGTTCTCTTCCAGTGATCCCAGGCCAGACGTTCGGCCAGCTGCTCTTCAGGCCGGGTGCGAAGTGTTCAGGTTGACCAGGCTAGATAGTAGTTGCACGCTGCGACGTGCACCTCTGCCTGATTCCAGGCCGGGAACCTCTGTGGTACCCCGTGCCAATAGCTTCAACCACATTCAGGTGGACAATCAAGGGGCAAGTGCTTCTCAGCACATTCTGAACAGTGCCGTAACACTGCGCTACAGCTGCATTTCAGGCGCCAGGAGGTCGGCATCCAGCCTCCGCCCTCCCCCAGAGTCCTTGGGGGTGCTACTCGATGCTTGGTAGGTTCTACTCAACCGAAGTTCAGGTACCAGGAAGTGGGGCGGGTTCGCCCCGTTCTGGACTAAGACGGCGGAATCAATGCCTCACGATTCTTCCTTTTCCCATGCTGCGTGTTGCAGGGGTCCTCCAGTCTATCGCTCAGGCGGACTGGGTTGTGTCATGGCCCTGAAAGATGCTACTTTCAAGTCCCTACTGCCCAATGTCACAGGTGGTCCTCCCCTTTGCATTTCTGGGCAAGGTGTCCAGTTCAGGGTTCTTCCGTTTGGGCCGTCCCTGGCTCTGCGTATATTAAACAGTGTGTGGCAGCATCCCTGCCACCATTACAGCTCAGCTGGTGCTCGACTCGGCGGCCATGCGAGCTTGCCTTTCTCCGGAGCGCGTAGCTACCGTTCAGCAGCTACCACAGCACTTCATGCAGTGGAGGCTGCTGGAGTACAGCCTCTTCCTTCGACTGATAAGTATGCTGACCTCAGCATTATCTAATTATCATTATCTAAGCTGTCCAAGTTCCAGGTGTCCGGAACACGGCGATAGAAAAGGGCCACCCCCGGGGAGTGGAGACTCCATCCGGAGGTGGTGGGCATGATTGGGACAAGTATGGCAGGGCAGTGGCATATCTCTTTGCTTCCGAAGAGATGACCCACTGTCCCCCTGGGTTCTCCTAGATGGAGAGGACCAGTCCCCTAAGGCAGGATGCTCTGGCTAATGCTTGGCCAGTCAGCCTGCTTTATGCATTTCCTGCAATTCTTTTGTTACTGACAACACTGGATGGGGTCCAGCATTGCAGTTACAGCCTACGTTTGGTGGCTCCACATTGGCCAGGAAGGCCATGGATCCCAGCGTTACTAAACTCCTCAATGAGAGCCTTGGTGCCTTCCAGGGAGACAGGACCTTCTGTCTCAGGTAGGCGTACACATGTGGCACCCGAACTCGGGGCGCCTGCAGCTGTGCGTGGGGCTCCTGATAGCCAGGACCCACTGTTGACGTATTGCGACCAGTCGGAGGTCCATACCTTTTAACTTCAAGGGCACTCTCCACTACATGGCTCTATGCAAACAGGTGGAAGTCGCTTTCACAGTGGTGCATGGCGAAATCCCAGGGACTTGCTCAGTGATAGTGATACCACACTTTCTGCAGTCTGTGTTGGGCAACAGGAGAGCTGCTTCCACCCTGTGTGTTTATGTGGCTGCGATATCGGCCGCACATGCAGGGGTGGATAACCAGACGGTAGGGTCCCACTACCTAGTCAGGCAGTTTCTGAAGGGAGGCCGAAGTCTTCATTCAGCCACCTTTGAGCCGCTGAGTCAGGCAGACCTGACGCGGCTGTCTATGAAGACGGCATTCCTCCTTGCCATTGCGACTGCAATCGGTCGGTGAACTCCATGCCTTGTCAGTGAGCCAGGCGTGCTTGCGCTGGCATGTAGAAGGGTCAGGAGTGGTGCTCTGGCCAAATCCATCCTTCCTATCCAAACGATTGTCTCCCCACCATGTAAACCAATCGATCCAGTTGGCTGCTTTCAATCCCCTGGGCTCACCAGGGGGTGCAGAAAGAATGTCACACCCACTGTGCCCGGTACGGGCGCTTAGGGCATAGGTTGTGGCAACAACCAGCTTGCGTAAGACAAATACCTCTTTGTCTGCTATGGGAGCTGCAGGAAGGGGGCTGCCCTGTCCAAACAGAGACACTCCCACTGACTTGTGGATGTGGTCTTGAATGCATATAGAGCACATGGGGCTCCCCATGCCTTGGTCGTTGAGTGCCACTCTACCAGGAGTATGGCTACATCATGGGCTGCCTTGAAGCAGATTCCACGGCAGGACATTTGCGCCACGGCTACATGGTCTTCATCATGTACGTTGCGCGGCTCTACAGAGTAATGTTGCTGCACCTCATCCTGTGGGATGACAGCTATCTTGTTGATGGCTGCAAGCCCTTAAGTGGTGAGTACTCTTCGTGACCTTTTCGGTATAAGTCATCCAGTGCTGTAAGCACCGCCTCTGGCGGTCAGTAGGAACAAAATAGAACGATAGTTACGTATGTAACTACGGTTCTATGAGTTCCGGATGACCGCCAGAGTTCTCTGTCACTCAGACTTCTCAGATACCACGAGAAGATCCAGTTGGAACAGATCCTCTGGTGACTTCCGGAATATATAGACATTCCCGGAGTCACCCAGGTGTCACAGGTGACTTTGTTGGTATAAAGATCTCGACCTGCGCATGCGCGCGATGGAACATCCAGTGCTGTAAGCACCGCCTCTGGCGGTCATCCGGAACTCATAGAACCGTAGTTACATACGTAACTATCGTTTTCTTCACACCACAGACACAATGTGTCATCATTAAACTTCATAGAAATGAACATCAGGACACAATCAGAGAATAAACCCTTCAGGTGTCTGATGATAAACTGCTGCTGTGTTGTGTCTTTTTCTCTCCATCAGGGGCCTGTGAACTCACATTGGACATAAACACAGTAAACAGACTCCTCAAACTGTCTGACAACAACAGGAAGGTGACATGGGAGGAGGGGAGGCAGCATCCAGTAAGATTTGAGGGCTACTGTCAGCTGCTGTGTAGTGATGGTCTGACTGGTCGCTGTTACTTTGAGGTTAAGTGGAGAGGAACTGTTCGTATATCAGTGAGTTACAGAGGAATCAGCAGGAAAGGATACAGTTATGACTGTGGGTTTGGAGAGAATGATCAGTCCTGGAGTCTGTACTGCTCTGATGGTCATTACTCTGTCCGTCACAATACAAAAGAAACATCCATCTTCTCCTCCTCCTCTGTCTCTCACAAAGTAGCAGTGTATGTGGACTGTCCTGCTGGCTCACTGTCCTTCTACAAAGTCACCTCTGACTCACTGATCCACCTCCACACCTTCAACACCACATTCACTGAACCTCTTTATCCTGGGTTTGGAGTCTTTTTTGGTTCCTCAGTGTCTCTGTGTGATCTGTAGGAGGGAGACAACTTCCAGTCCTGTGTTTAAAGGTGGAGTCAGCGTTTCTGGAGAATGTTTGTCAATTTTTTATTTTTTTTGGTCAAAATCAGTGAATATCTCCTCACCATCCACAACCTGAAGGCTAGCCCATGTACTGTGTGTGCACTGAAACAAAAACCTAGTGTTAATACACAGCCTAGGTTCTGTAAACTGGCATGTTGCTAGCTACAGTTGGCCCCTTTGTTTACATACCAGTTTAAAGAGCCAAGGCTGTGCGTTAACACCAGACAGGTAGAGAATCGTGAGGAGAGATTAACTTGTTTTGACAAAAAGTGATTTTCTCAAGTGTTCTCCAGAATCACTGTCTCCACCTTTAAATCAGCAGCATTTTGGGCGATTCTGACCCACAACTGCAACAGAAGTGAGGTCACATGGTCTGAGCCTCCAAGTTAAAAAAAACAGCGATGAGATGGATATACTCTATAAGCAAGAGGCAAGTTCAAGGTGCAACGTAATAACGAAATACCAGTATAAGTTTGTCTAAATTGTAGCATACTGCATGCTAACTACATACTTGTCATGGTCAGCTGCAGCAGATTTCTTGTCTTAATGCCTCTCTGTCTGTGTAAGGCACTTTGAATTGACTTGTTACACTAAGAAGTAATATATACCCACGGCACTAATGGAAAATGTAACTTTTTTCAGACAATATACTGTATGATGTAATTATTGTGTCTTTTGCTGCACAACCAGTTGATCCACTAGAAACTAATGCACTGGATTTGGATCTTACTCTGCACTGTAATCTGTATTATGTTGTCTTCTATTTTACTCTTTTGAATCATATTTTAAGGTTGCCTTGTGTTCCCGGTCTTAAGGCCTTTTATGTCCAACGTAAATCACCTTGAATGACTTGTTTGTACAAAGATAATAAACCTAAAATCACTTGGTCTTAAGGAAAATGTGACGGGGAAATGTAACGTTATTATGACATTTTATAACCAAACAGTCGATTCACTGAAAAACAAAATAGATAAAAGGGCAATTGACTTAAAGGTTCAGTGTGTAGAATGTATTGGTGTTTTTCAGAACAGACTTGGTAGAAATGGAATATGATATCCATGAATATGTTTTAATGAATGTACAATCTCTTGAAAATAAAAGCTGTTTATTATGACCTTTAAATGAGCCTTTTTTTCGACATAGAAGCGAGGCTTTAAGGCAGCCATGTTGCACTGCACAGAACGGACAAACTTAACGGCCTTACACGTTTTTATATATAGTGGGCGTCCTGGAGAAATGCACCTGTTGGAAGAAGAAGTACTATAGAATAAATAACTAAATACATATTTTTCTATAACTATAACTTAATAACTATATGAGAGATTTTTATACGTTCGAACAGCTTAATATGTTCCCACTTCAAAATCAAAAAACTCCTTAACAAAGCGTTTAGCCCAAAAATTACAAAAACCAACAGGTAGCTCAAATCAAGTGATCTGATTGGTTCTGTTGTATAATGGGTGTATATATAACTGCTATGATGTTGACTCAGTTTGCAGAGTTCTAAATCACTACGCAATATTTAATGGCTAACTATAATATTATAACTGTATAACTAAATAACTATAACTATATAAGGGAGGATTCCCCCAACCGTATTAATGTGTTGTGTTTATGCCATTATAGGGAAGGTTTTTCCAACTGTATAAATGTGTGCAAAAACGCAAAAAAAGTTGCAAAAACGGGAAAGTCGCAAAAATTTTAAAAAGCCGAAAAAAAAACACTTGACGAAACCTCACTATCCAGCTTTTCGGGGAAACTATGTAAATACGTAACTATATAAATATATGAGGGAGGATTCCACCAACTGTATTTATGCTTTTTTGTAGATGTGTTCTTTGGGAGGAAAAGTCACAAAATTACAAAAAAAAAGTCTCAAAAATGAAATAAATCGGACAAAGTCACAAAAAAAACTGAATAAAGTTGTAAAAATGAAAGCAAAACACATTAGCACAGTTGAGGTTATAGTTTATAACTATATCTAATTAACTATATCGCTTTAACTATAGCTTCATAATAACTGTATAACTATAACTAGGCTATATAACTATAACTTACTTTTTGCAATTTTTTTAGTTTTTGTAACTTCTTCCTGTTATAGAAACATTTTCCTTTTTCTGTGCCATTTTTCTCAGTTTTTGAAACTATTTTCCCCAAAGAAATGCATTAATACAGTTTTGGGGAATTGGGAATGAACCCTATCATAGAGCTTACTAATTAAGTAACTATATAACATTATAACTATAACTTTAAATATATAACTACATAACTACAACTAACATTTTGCGATTAATTTCCATTTTTGTGACTTTTCTTTCGTTTTTCCATTTTGCTCCTTTTTTCCACTTTCGCTACTTTTTTCTGTTTATGCGATTTTTCCCCAAAAAGCACAAAAAAACGCAATAAGACAGTTTTGATACAATGCCATGATGTAGTTTCTTTTATGACATTTTATAACCAAACAATCGATTTACCAATTAACAAAATAGATAAATGGGCAATTGACTTAAAGGTTCAGTGTGCAGAATGTATTGGTGTTTTTAAGAACAGACTTGGTAGAGATGGAAATTAGAAAGTTAGAAATTAGAAATTTCCGTTTTTGCAACATTTTCAGATATTGCAACTTTTTTCAGTTTTTGCTACTTTCTTCCCCAAAATGCACAAAAACGCATCAATACAGTTTTGATACAACGCCTTGATATGTACTGTATTTATTATGTATTTATTTTATTTTTAAGTGTAAAAAAAAAGCAAAAAAAAGCTGCAAAAATTTGCCTAAAAAAAATTGCAATAAAAACTTACAAAAAGGCACAAAACAATTCCCCAAATCGATGTTTTTTCGGTTTTCTTGTGGTGACGTTTTTTTACGCCCCAAAATAGCTCCAAATAAATGTTCCATGAAATCGCCAAAGAAATGTTCCCCAAAACTTTAATAAAAAATCCCCAGAAAAACACTTCAAAAAAAGCCTAAAAAAACTAGTGTTTAAATGAGAACACATTATATTAGAGAACAGCTGAATGACAGTGAATAATAGAAGAATGCACCGAAACAACTTGAAGCAGTTGTCACTTGTTGAACAGGTTTTCACGTGACTTGTAGTATTTTTTTAGACTTTGACTGTTTAGTTGTGAGGGTGTGACGGCGTCCTCAGATCACACACACACCAGGACTGAGCAGGATGAAATGAGCAGCGTCTTCTCTCCCAGTGTTTCCTCCACACATGAAGGTGGAAAGTGTCTGTAAGTCGACCTGAAGTCAGTTCAGCAGGTGAGAATCCTCCCAGAGAAACCTGTACATGTCTGATCATCAGGATCACTTTGATCACATTGTGCTGTGTCGCTGTTTAACTGGACGGTAGAAATGTTTCTTGATGCTGATTGGCTGTTTCTTAAGATCTATTTGAACAATGCTGTAAAGTTTCTCTCCGGGTTAAAGCACGATGACATTTACGTGTAGTATTGTTAGTTTGTTCAGTAGAATCAACTGCAGTTTGATTGTAACCTGAGCTCACATCATCAGTGAAATATGTAGGGAATGTCTGAACTGGTCGAACAGGAAACAGCATGTGAGCTCTCCTGTGTCTCTGTTCAACCTTTGTCGTCACTTAAAGATTTAAAGATAAAGATTTAAAGACACAGACCTTGATTTTCTCTTGACCTTCCATTAATACCCAAAATGCATTTTGTTCTTCAGGATGTAACAAGGGTTCAGTTTGATTAAAAACGTTGTTAGTACATTACTACTGATGGAACAGATTGGTGCAGCATATTTAAATTCTGGAGAATTATTATTATCAAAATATTTTTTTTTTCAAAATAAGTATGCATACCTGTCTGTACTGTCTGTGTGCTGAAAAAAAACCCAGTGTTAATACACAGACTAGGATCTGTAAACGGGCATGGTGCTGGCTACAGTTGCCTCCTTTTCTTTAAACACTGTTTGTTTACATACCTGTTTACAAAGCCTAGGCTGTGTATTAACACCAGATTATTTCAGCACTCATTTCGAAAACACTCAAGTGTTCACCGGAATTGCTGACTCAACCTTTAATTTCTGGCCATTTGGACACATCGTCATCTATTCTCAATGGTCTGCAATTATTGTAATCCCCCATACTTCATCTTATTATCATTATTTGTTCTGCAATATTTTCTAGCATCATTCCTAATTCTTAATTAGTCCGGCACGTTACACTAAAAAATGCAAACATTTCACAGGGGGTGTGCTATTATTTATTTTTTTAAAGATATTTGTTTTGCATTTTTATGCTTTATTGATAGTGTAGAGACAGAGTTGAAAATGGGGCAGAGAGGGGAGTGACATGCAGAGAACGACCGCGGGCTGGAATCAAACCCGGGTCCGCTGCTGGCCGAGGCCCATGGGGGGGGACGCCCTAGAAATTGAGCTAAGGGCGCCCCCCGGGTGTGCTATTATTAATTGTTTGAATCCTTCACAAGGTGGCGCTGTTATTAAGCCCCTCACATCGTTTGTCCGATTGACTAGAAATGTCTCACACAGCTACATGTGAGGGTGCTCTACAAAAAAGCCTCTGAGACCATATAAGTCCGCCTGGAAATATGTTGAGCTAATTAGCATAAACTGAAAAACAGATTTTCAACCACAACGTTCTCAAATGATACGCAATCAACACCAAATTGACCATGAAGCACCAGGGGAATAAGATACAGATGTCCGTAATAGATTAGTAGGATAGCTTAAAAAACATGGCCGACATAGACCAAAACATTTACACAGGGGCGGAGCTTAGCAGCTAATTGGCCATAACTCATTGACCTTAGGTCCTATCATCATAAAACCTGCTGGATATGTGCTGAACACGTGTGGTAGCATGTCCCTCAGGGCTTTTCGAGCCGAACGCATAGACGGCGCCACAAATATAAAAAACATTTTGCTAAAAAAAAAAATATTTATGGATTAACATCATCACCACATTGTGTACACAGCCTTAGGAAATCGACATACACATGTGTATACAGTTTAAGCAAGATAGCTCAAGAAACATGGCCGCCGTTGACAAGAAACTACCATAGAGAATGAATGGGAAATATTCAGAGAACGGGGAAACGGCGCCCCCCAAAATCCATTTTGTGGCCAAAAATATATTGCATCCGTAGTGAGAAGGACTACCATAGAGAATGCATGGGGAAAGCGGCCTGCGGAGATCACGGTTCGATCCCTAGTCTGAAAAGTTACAAACAACAAACATTAGTTGATCTGTAAACAGGCCTAATAATTTAATACAAAACCAGATTGAAATTTGAAGAAGGCGTGGGGACTGTCAAGGAGGGAAGAAAGGAGAATAATCTACTTTATAGATTTCCATCCTATCATCACCAAATTTTGTACACAGCCTTAGGGGACTGACATACACATGTGTATAAAGTTTAAGCGAGATGGCTTAAAAGCATGGCCGTGGACGGGGGGGGGGGAGACACTTTTAAAATTTCTGTGGAATTTTCTAGTTCGACTTTGTTAGCTTTGTGTTATTACTGTTACCACTTCCTGATATTTTAACAACCAACACAACCGGGTGAGTTGAGTAATAACCAAGCTCATGGTATAAACTGTGTTGATGGTGAATCTGGAGCTGTGTAACACATTCCAGGGTTATCAGATCCAGTTTAGGGTCCAACCAGGGTTCTGTCAGCCCTGAATGTTTGTGTCTGTTAGTGACAGTGAACTAATGTGTCCTGTGATGTAAAGCTTGTTGTAATGAATGAACATGTTGTTGTGTTTGTGTGAAGGTGTGGGCTCTGCTATGGATCAGAGTGAGGACAGAGAGGAGGGAGTCCCTCCCTCTAAAACCACTCTGTGTGGGGAACATGACGGCCAGACCAAAGCTCAGAGGTGACATGAGGATCTCTAACTGTCCATGACTCAAATCACTGCACCATCATTATTCACACTCAAAGCTGTGTGTGTGTGTGTGTGTGTGTGTGTGTGTGTGTGTGTGTGTGTGTGTGTGTGTGTGTGTGTGTGTGTGTGTGTGTGTGTGTGTGTGTGTGTGTGTGTGAACCGACCTGAACCCAGCTGTGTGTCCATCAGGAGTGACCAATCTAATGGTCGATATAATGAAAGTTGCTTAGACACGTTTATTGAAAATGGAATCCACTTGATTTTCATCATTACTTTTTTCATCACAGCAAAATGTTTTGTTTACAAATGTTTTAACTTGCTTTCTTTGGTTTCACACATGTTAACACTCTTTCCAAACAGTTGCCAAAGTGAAGAAAAGTCAAAACATTTAACATTGTTCTGATCATCAGGATCCAACATGACAAACCAGACTCTCCTGGACCTGGACCCAGCTGTGTGTCCTTCAAGAGTGACCAGTCTATGGGTATATTGATTTGAAAACATGTTGTGTTGTTAAAAGGGAATATTCATACCAAGAACATCTAACACTGTGAGTCATTATATGTTGAAAATCATCATGTTTGCTCCACAGAGTTGAGCAGCAGGGATCAGAGGAACCAACCCAGCAGCATCAAGACCTGGCCTCCATATTTATGGTGAGGAAATGTACAAACACAACAACCCTCTCTGTTTAAACTAATTATGCCGCAAAGGTAATCTCTCAGTTAAAAAAAAAATTCATAGTAACAATAAAAAAAAAAAAAAAAATTGGCTCACTTTACCCCAGCTGTGGGGTAAACTGATCCACTTACTTTTTCCATTCTGAAACTACCATAACAACACATATTGTAACAGTAAGAATCCTGAAAGCTAGCCACACATTCCAGAACTAATGTCGGACTAGTAAAAGAATGATGGGGTTTGGTCAATTAAGCAAAGCAAATTTTCTTAACACTTGAAAGTAACTCTGAACAAAATCAAATACAACATATTATAATTCAAAAGGTTTTAATAAGATTCAAATGAAAGATAGAACCAGTTAGATTAGAACACAGTCTGGGGGTCAGAACACAGGACCCTTAGAGCCAGTTTGTGTCTGGGGGTCAAAGCATGGGAAAATCAGAACCAGCGAGAACAGCCTGGGACTCAGAACACAGGAGAAGACCCAACTGGATTATAACATCAGCCTGTCATACTCTACAACTAGGCCTACTCTACATTCCAGCCCTGAAGTTTACAGGGAAAGATGAGAAGGTGCTCTTTCCGTGTGGTTGCCCCAGGTCGTCTTCCTGGTGTATTTCCTTGGCATATGGCTTTTCTACAATGTGTATGACATTAAAATAAAACATATGTCATGTAACATTACATTAAAATATGTTTAAGACTAAACTTAACTTGTGCCTCATGGTGGGGGAAAGTGAGACAGTGACTCACTTTCCCCCACAGCATTTGGCTCACTTTTGAGAAAAAACTACCTCTCTTAGCATTTCAGGCTAATCTTTAGCTAGTATCATCACATGGTTTTTATATGTTGGTAGTTCATCAACACGTTTGTTAGAAGTTTTTCTACATGAATACATTTGCTTTGGCACAACAGTTGATTAAGTTGACAGCAAACATGAAAAAAACATGCTTACCACAGCACCATGAGGTCCTCTCTTTCAGGGCCATGGGGAAATGAGAGGGGCTTGAAAACATATATCTCACATGACCTTTTCCGTTGCCTAGATACAGGGGGTGGCTCACATTACCCGATGCCTCAGATTCCCCCGTTCTCCCCTATATATTTTTTTTATTGTATTTTCAAGCTTTTAATTTTTTATTTTTTTTGATATGTCTGAAATAAATTGAATCAAAAAAATCTTCTCTTCTTAATCCCTTCCTGGATAACATCTTCCCATACATTTAGAACAGATAAAAATGTAAGCTTAGAGTTAACTATGGACATAGTTAACATGCGTTTAATCGCGATTACATATTGTAATCGATTGCAGTTAGGACTCATGTTGATAAAAAATCATTGTGACTGTCTTTCTTCCTCCAGGGTGGACCACGGTGGAGAGCAGTGGTTAAAACCTGGTCTGAGGAAGTGTAAGTATGGATTCAGTTTGACTGATGGAGACACAATGCAGAGGTGTTATGTAACTAACTACAATTACTCAAGTACTGTCTTAAGTACAAGTTTGAGGCACTTACAGTATCTCACAAAAGTGAGTACACCCCTCACATTTCTTCAAATATTTCATTATATCTTTTCATGGGACAAAACTGGAGAAATGACACTTAAATACAATGTAAAGTAGTCAGTGTACAGCTTATCTAACAGTGTAAATTTGCTGTCCCTTTAAAAAATCTCAACACAGCCATTAATGTCCAAAGTGCTGGCAACAAAAGTAAGTACACCCCAAAGTGAAAATGTCCAAATTGGGCCCAAAGTGTCAATATTTTGTGTTGCCACCATTATCTGCCAGCACTGCCTTAACCCTCTTGGGCATGGAGTTCACCAGAGCTTCACAGGTTGCCACTGGAATCCTCTTCCACCCATTCATGACGACATCACAGAGCTGGTGGATATTAGAGACCTTGCACTCCTCCACCTTCCGTTTGAGGATGCTCCTAAGATGCTATATAGGGTTTAGGTCTGGGGACATGTTTGGCCAGTCCATAACCAGTATTCCAACATGATAATGACCCCAAACATACCTCCAAGATTACCACTGCCTTGCTAAAGAAGCTGAGGGTAAAGGTGCATATTGAGCATCTTTGGGGCATCCTCAAACGGAAGGTGGAGGAGCGCAAGGTCTCTAATATCCAACAGCTCCTTGATGTTGTCATGAATGAGTGGAAGAGGATTCCAGTGGCAACCTGTGAAGCTCTGGTGAACTCCATGTCCAAGAGGGTTAAGGCAGTGCTGGCAGATAATGGTGGCAACACAAAATATTGACACTTTGGGCCCAATTTGGACATTTTCACTTAGGGGTGTACTCACTTTTGTTGCCAGCACTTTGGACATTAATGGCTGTGTGTTGAATTTGTTTGAGGGGACAGTCATTTTACACTGTTATTCAAGCTGTACACTGACTACTTTACATTGTATCAAAGTGTTATTTATTCAGTGTTGTCCCATGAAAAGAAATAATTAAATATTTTAAGAGATGTGAGGGGTGTACTCACTTTTGTGAGATACTGTATACATTACTTGAGTATTTCTTAATACAAATTTATACATTTACTCCACTACAATTCAGTGGGAAATGTTAAACACATTTTCTAGTGACTATTTTGATAATAGTAATTTTTAAAATGTGCCAAGAATGTCATGGTTCCAACTAAGGGTTAGGGTTCGAACCCTAACTTAGATCCATGTATATGTATGCATTTGAGGAAGCCAGCCCTAATGCAAAATACATTGCTCCTATACATAATAGAAGTCAACATTCAAATTCAGGGGAGACAAATAACCTACATTTATTAAATAGGGGGGGGGGGGGGGGAACCTAGACAATGGACAGAGGGGTGCTGGCCCAGAAAAGATTTAGAACCCCAGTTGTAAACCGACTGGTAATAACTTGTAAGTAACTTGATATCTTTTGACAACTTCCTGCAGTCTGTCAGCTGTTGCTGTGACTTGTAGCTGATTTTATAGAACACAAAATATTGACACTTTGGGCCCAATTTGGACATTTTCACTTAGGGGTGTGTCTTTTTCTCTCCATCAGATTCCTGTGAACTCACACTGGACACAAACACAGTAAACAGAAACCTCAAACTGTCTGACAACAACAGGAAGGTGACATATGTGGAGGAGGAGCAGCCATATCCTGATCATCCAGAGAGATTTGATCAGTGTTATCAGCTGCTGTGTAGTAATGGTCTGACCGGTCGCTGTTACTGGGAGGTCAAGTGGAGAAGAGAGGTTAATATATCAGTGAGTTACAGAGGAATCAAAAGGAAAGGAAACGGTAAAGACTGTGGGTTTGGATGGAATGATCAGTCCTGGAGTCTGTACTGCACTGACCGTCATGGTTACTCTGTCTGGCACAATGACATAAAAACACCCATCTCCTCTTCCTCTGTCTCCAACAGAGTAGCAGTGTATGTGGACTGTCCTGCTGGCTCTCTGTCCTTCTACAAAGTCTCCTCTGACTCACTGATCCACCTCCACACCTTCAACACCACATTCACTGAACCTCTTCATCCTGGGCTGACAGTCTGGCCTGGTTCCTCACTGTCTCTGTGTGATCTGTAGGACGGAGACAACTTACAGTCCTGTGGTTTAAAAGTTGCAGTCAGCTTGTCAATGTTCTTTTATAGAAATCAATGAATATCTCCTTGTGATCCACAACCTAAAGGCTAGCCTTTTTGTGTGCACCGGAAAATAAAGAGTGTTAGTAAAAAGCCTAGGCTCTGTAAACTGGCAGTGGGCCCCATTGTTTACATACCCTTTGTTTACATACCAGTTTACAGAGCCAAGGCTGTGTATTAACATCAGACACAGGGGTTGGGCAAAAGCTTTAACAGGCTATCACAGTGGACTGAAATCCTTATATGGCACATGATCACTTTTTGGCAAAATATGACCATCTTAAATAAGTAAAATAAGTTAAATTTTTCTTAACGTATTTGCGTGTAAGGTAACATTCAGCTTGACTCTGAGCTAGACTGAGTTTATTGAGCTCCCCAAAACCAGGCCAGGTGCCTGGCAAAAAGAGGCCCTTTCACGATGCTGCAGCAGGACCAAGCTCTTGGCTGTATGTGTGTTGTCATGATATATGAATTGTTGGTGGTGTTATGTGGTCAGGATGAGACTAGTAAGCAGTGTTTGCATTTAAGAGATACGGTAAAAACATTACCTGTACTTGCCCAATGGGCAAGTGCTTTTGAAAGCTTAGTGTCAACCCCTGAGACAGCTAGCAAATCGTGAGGAGACATTCACTGATTTTGGCAAAAATGTATTTAGTCAAGTGTTAACGTGAATCACTGACTCCACCTTTAAATTAGCAGCTTTTGGGCGATTCTGACCCACAACTGCAACAGAAGTGAGGTCACATGGACTGAGCCTCCGAGTTAAAGAAACAGCGACGAGACGAATACTCTATAAGCAAGAGGCAAGTTCAAGGTAGGGGTGTGAACGTTTACAAAAATGTCTAACCGTGTACACGACGGAATTTTTTTCGTGTACACGGTTAACCGTGACGTCATTGTCCTCGTGCGCCCCGCCGTCTTGTAGGCGAGCGCACACACACACACACACATGTTCGCCTGTCATGTGCGCCGTCATTATCGCGCTTCATTCATTTCCTGATTAATATAGCCTATCGCTTTCTACATGTCCACGTTTATGCAGGTTGGACAGGTGTTATAAAGTTCGGGCTACTTACGCGCGTAGTTCACGTCAACCGGGTAACTTTAATCTTTAGGTTATCTTTCATCACTCTTCCGTGGCTGTGAGTCGAGCCCGAGAACGGCGCCTCCCCGTGTGTGTGTGCGTGTGTTTGCGATTATACACACACTCACACACACACGCCGAGGGACAGACAGATTGGGCAGACTAGCTTTTATCCTCCCCAAGTAGTTTATTAGTGATGTAAAATCAATAAATGCGTGTCTCCAGAACATATTTAAAAACTTTGAAAAAAAGAACATTTTTTTTTTAAACGGTTTTCGTTTATTGATTTTTCCTAAACGGTTATGATTTACTAAACGGTTACTCGTGTACACGTGTACACCCCTAGTTCAAGGCGCATCGTAATAACGAATATACCAGTAAAAGTATGTCCAAACTGTAGCATACGTACGGGTTAATGCCCGACGAGGTGTCCATGTATCAGGGAATAATGGACTTTGTGTCGGACAGTTCTCGCCTCCACGGTGTCCATTAATCCCTGATACATGGACACCTCGAAGGGTGTCGAGGTGATAAATCCCTTATCAACACAGTTTAATCAGTGGTGAGCCGGCGACACATTAAAGTGGACAGAATGTAAACAGTTCCATCTAGGTGTCCATACATCAGGGGTTAATCCACACCTATGGAATGTTCTCCAGCCAATCAGAAGAGAGTATTCACACAGACTATGGTATAATGCATGCTAACTACCTATGTTTTATGGTCAGCTGTAGAATCTTTCTTAAAGGGTTGCTATTATACTATTTTACAGTCTAACTTTGATACTGCAGTTTAGCCTCTCAGCAAAAACGCTCTGTCCCTCTGCACTCTGTTTGAACCTGGCCAATCAGAGAAGGCATAGCAACAGGCACGCCCCCTAGTTTCATGTTACACTGAGCGGACTGCAGTGTGAGCACAGGCAGATTTGAACAGGCGGGGAGGGGGGGACAGGGACATGTCTGAGCGTGTAGCTCAGATTTGATTTGATTTTGAGCATGAATGTATAACAATATAATAGCATTTATAGGTCAGAAAAGAAGAAAAAGCATAATAGGTGCTCTTTAATGTCTCTCCGTCTGTGTAAGGCACTTTGAATTGACTTGTATGTACACTAAGAATTAATATATACTTAAATTGAATAGGCCGAACAAAACTTTCTCAAACAATATACTGTATGTATTGTAATTATTGTTTGTCTTTTGCTGAACAACCAGTTGATCCACTATAGACAAATTAACTGGATTAAGCTCTTACTCTGCACTGTAACCTACATTAAATATTGTCTTCTATTTTACTCCTTTGAATCATATTTTAAGGTTGCCTTGTGTTTCTGTTCTTAATGCCTTTTATGTCGAACGTAAATCACTTTGAATGACTTGTTTGTACAAAGATAATAAACCTAAAATCACTTGGTCATAAGGAAAACGTGACGGGGAAATGTAACGTTTTTATGGCATTTTATAACCAAACAATCGATTCACCAATAAACAAAATAGATAAATGGGCAATTGACTTAAATCTTCAGTGTGTAGAATGTGTTGGTGTTTTTCAGAACAGACTTGGTAGAAATGGAATATGATATTCATCAGTATGTTTTAATTAATGTACAATCTCTTTAAAAATTTGTTTTTTATGACCTTAGAATGAGCCTTTTTTTCGACATGGGAGGAAAAAAGCAGCCATGTTGCACTGTAATGTTTCTACAGTAGCACAGAATGGACAGACTTAACAGCCTTATGAGTTTTCTATCTGAGCTGAACGCAGCTGAAGTGTCAGAAACAGCTGCTTACGCCCCAGACACCAAACCAACAGGCTAAAGGCCCTTGCACACCGGGCACGTTTTATTTGTAAGGGAGAATGGGGTAATCTGAGCCACTTTTTACATTTGCGCCCCTCTAAGCGAGCTAAAATTATTTATCACTCAAATTTACACATTTCCCATTAATTCAGGATGTTTCCTAGAAATGGGCATTATCAGATTTTTTCAAGACAAAGGGCAGTGAAAATATGATTGTTTTAAAAAAAGTTGTCATGTGGCTCACTTTACCCCTACGATTACTTTGTTAATTACCGAACGTATACAGAGTCAATAAAAGCTCCCACACCAGCACCGTAATTTCGCTTCGCGAATTTGCGTCTTATTTTTTCGAACTGAGTTCTGATTTTTCTGGGAAGTCGCCTTTAAAGTGAGACTCGACACAATTCACATTTCAAAACATTTGCTTTTACGTGCCGTTTATTTGCGTCGCGCCCGGTGTGCAAAGGCCTTAACACTGAAGATTTAATGTTTCCTAAAATTATGTTTTTGTCAAATTGGTCTATGATTTCATTTTGGTTTATTTTAACCCTTTGATGTGAAACATGAGTCAAAATGACCTTCCTTTTAAATGTTATTTCTTAATTCAATAATTTCCTGATAATAAACACATATGAGACTCATCTTTAAATTGGAATTTTAGTGATTACTCTATTTATTGTTAATGTAAGTTATCTAAAACAGCTTAATGCACAACATATCTAAAGACCAAATGGAAAACTTACAAAATCATTATATTTAATATTATTTTAATCATAAGACTTGCAATGGAACATTATCAATATAAACTCATCTCTAACACACAGGTACAATAGATCAACATTAGCCTCAGGCAGGTAGAGGAGAGGAGGCGGGGACAGACTGGAAACACTCTTCACTTGTTGAACTGGTTTTCACGTGACTTTTAGTATTTTTTTAAGACTTTGACTGTGAAGTGTTGAGGGTGTGACGGCGTCCTCAGATCACACACACACCAGGACTGAGCAGGATGAAATGAGCAGCGTCTTCTCTCCCAGTGTTTCCTCCACACATGAAGGTGGAAAGTGTCTGTAAGTCGACCTGAAGTCAGTTCAGCAGGTGAGAATCCTCCCAGAGAAACCTGTAAATGTCTGATCATCAGGATCACTTTGATCACATTGTGCTGTGTCGCTGTTTAACTGGACGGTAGAAATGTTTCTTGATGCTGATTGGCTGTTTCTTAATATCTATGTGTGATATGCTGTAGAGTTTCTATCCAATTAAAAAACAATGCGGTCAGAAAGATTCCCGTGTAGTATTGTTAGTTTGTTCAGTAGAACCAACAGCAGTTTGATTGTAACCTGAGCTCACATCATCAGTGAAACATGAAGGGGAATGTCTGAACTGGTTGAACAGGAAACAGCATGTGAGCTCTCCTGTGTCTCTGTTCAATCTTTGTCATCACTTAAAGATTTAAAGATAAAGACTTAAAGACACAGACCTTGTTTTTCTCTTGACCTCCATTAAAACCCAAAATGCATTTTGTTGCTCAGAATGTAACAAGGGTTCAGTTCAATTAAAAACATTGTTAGTACATTACTACTGATGGAACAGATTGGAGCAGCATATTTAAAATCTGGAGAATTCTTATTATCAAAATATATTTTTTTTCATAATAAGTATGCCTACCTGTCTGTACTGTGTGTGTGCTGAAAAAAACAGCCTAGGATCTATAAACAGACATGGTGCTGGCTACAGTTGCCTCCTTTTCTTTAAACACTGTTTGTTTACATACCTGTTTACAAGGCCTAAGCCGTGTATTAACACCAGATTCTTTCAGCACTCATTTGGAAAACACTAAGTGTTCACCGGAATTGCTGACTCGACCTTTAATTTCTGGCCATTTGGACACATCGTCATCTATTCTCAATGGTCTGCAATTATTATCATTCCCCATACTTTATCTTATTATCATTATTTGTTCCGCAATATTTTCTAGCATCATTCCTAATTCTTAATTAGTCCAGCACGTTACACTAAAAAATGCAAATGGGGACGCCATACCAACTGAGCTAAGGGCGCCCCCCGGGTGTGCTATTATTAATTGTTTGAATCCTCCACAAGGTGGCGCTGTTATTAAGCCCCTCACATTGTCTGTCCGATTGACTAGACATTTCTCACACAGCTACACGTGAGGGTGCTCTACAAAAAAGCCTCTGAGACCATATAAGTCCGCCTGGAAATATGTCGAGCTAATTAGCATAAACTGAAAAACAGATTTTCAACCACAACGTTCTCAAATGATACGCAATCAACACCAAATTGACCATGAAGCACCAGGGGAATGAGATACAGATGTCCGTAATAGATTAGTAGGATAGCTTAAAAAACATGGCCGACATAGACCAAAACATTTACACAGGGGCGGAGCTGAGCAGCTAATTGGCCATAACTCATTGACCTTAGGTCCTATCATCATTAAACTTGCTGGATATGTGCTGAACACGTGTGGTAGCATGTCCCTCAGGGCTTTTCGAGCCGAACCCATAGACGGCGCCACAAATATAAAAAACATTTTGCTAAAAAAAAAAAAATATTTATGGATTAACATCATCACCAAATTGTGTACACAGCCTTAGGAAATCGACATACACATGTGTATACAGTTTAAGCAAGATAGCTCAAGAAACATGGCTGCCGTTGATGAAAAACTACCATAGAGAATGAATGGGAAATATTCAGAGAACGGGGAAACAGCGCCCCCAAAATCCCTTTTGTGGCCAAAAATATATTGCATCCGTGATGAGAAGGACTACCATAGAGAATGCATGGGTAAAACGGCCTGCGGCACGCAGGAGATCACGGTTCGATCCCTAGTCTGAAAAGTTACAAACAACAAACATTAGTTGATGTGTAAACAGGCCTAATAATGTAATACAAAACCAGATTGACATTTGAAGAAGGCTTGCGGACTGTCAAGGAGGGAAGAAAGGAGAATAATCTACTTTATAGATTTCCATCCTATCATCACCAAATTTTGTACACAGCCTTAGGGGACTGACATACACATGTGTATAACGATTAAGCTAGATGGCTTAAAAGCATGGCCGTGGACGGGGCACTTTTAAAATTTCTGTGGAATTTTCTAGTTCAACTTTGTTAGCTTTGTGATATTAATGTTACCACTTCCTGATATTTTCACATCCAACTCAATCGGGTGAGTTGAGTAATAACCAAGACCACAGTATAAACTGTGTTGATGGTGAATCTGGAGCTGTGTAACACATTCCAGGGTTATCAGATCCAGTTTAGGGTCCAACCAGGTTTCAGCCCTGAATGTTTGTGTCTGTTAGTGACAGTGAACTAATGTGTCCTGTGATGTAAAGCTTGTTGTAATGAATGAACATGTTGTTGTGTTTGTGTGAAGGTGTGGGCTCTGCTATGGATCAGAGTGAGGACAGAGAGGAGGGAGTCCCTCCCTCTAAAACCACTCTGTGTGGGGAACATGACGGCCAGACCAAAGCTCAGAGGTGACATGAGGATCTCTAACTGTCCATGACTCAAATCACTGCACCATCATTATTCACTCTCAAAGCACTGTGTGTCTGTGTGTGTGTGTGTGTGTGTGTGTGTGTGTGTGTGTGTGTTCATAATACATGTATCGTTCTATCAGGACCCATCAGAGACCAGACTCTCCTGGACCTGGACCCAGCTGTGTGTCCTTTAAGAGTGACCAGTCAAAACATGATCTCATTCATTTTAAAGGAGAGAAACTGTCAGCTGCAGAGAGGTAAACTGTTAGTAACATTCAACTATCACCGATCCATCTAAAAAAATATATTTTCAGCATTGTTCTTCTTCACGTTCATTTATATTCTGACATCTGAAAGCTGCTCAGTGTAACTACTGTGTTCTGGGTCCAATGTGTTTCTATCAGGAGGAAGCTGGAACAAACAGACCCCAGCTGTTTGTCCATGAAGAGTGACCGCTCTAAGGATCAACGTATATTCAAAGATGAACGTCATTCTGATGATCTGAGGTAAAGATTTAAAAATTACCAATCAAAACTCTGTGAGATCTCTACTTCTTAAACCCACTCTGAGCACTAATTTTGTGTTCCACCCTGCCTCACACAGTCAAACACATTCACAGTAAGAGCTGCCCAGTAAATCCAGATTGATACAACCAAATACTGGCAGCTGTAGCCAAGCTGGTACAGCGGCCTTCCACTAATATGAAGGTTGGCGGTTCGATCCCCTGCCTTCATCTACATTTTAAAGTATCTCTGGGAAAAGAAACACTAAACCACAGATTGACCCTGATATTTAGCTTGCAGTCTGTGTGGTAGCTGCTGCCATCAGTGTATAATTGTATGTGAATGGGTGAATGAGAGGCAGATCAAATGTAAAGTTACATATGACTGCAGTTAATTTACCGAGACCAGTTCACAGATCATAATCAACAGAATGATTCAATAGTAGTTTAAAAAATATGATGAAATCACAAAGTTGTGTGGTGGCTCAGTTTACCCCTAACATCTCACATGGACAACATCACAGTCCTGGTCGAAATCGACAGGACGGCTGAACAATTTATTGATTTCAAATCCAAATCATGAATCAAAACAATCAAATCAGATTTTAGGATCTACATATAGCAGCCTCTGACCCAGGGTTCAAACTATATTCATGGTGTTCTCCTCGTGTCATGCAATCCTGTGCTCCAGAAGCTAGATCCTAGCTCAGCTCATCTGCTCTGCACTCAGAACATTATAATATTGTATTTGGATGTTGCCCAGTGTTTGAGTCTGGAATAGGGTATTTTACATCCTGATACAGAAAATGTCAATAACTTTAAATAAAATTACCCTATAATGGGAATTGGAACAGAAACTTCTGACCTCCCTACAGGTCCAAACACACCATGGCGTCCGATATACAGTCCCGACTAACATGTGGGCTGCTTGGTTCGGCCCAAATGTAGAAGGTTTTCCTAAATGTTCCTGTTTCCCTAATTATAGGAAATGTGGGTCCCTTAACAAGGACATCTGGACATTTGGCATACCTTTGTATGGGGCCACCTGTTTCCCCATATGACCAATGAAGAAAAAAAATCAGAGATTTGGGAAGCCCTTTTCTTGGAGGTTATTTTAGGTCCACTCGAATGTACCGAAGTAGACTCTGCACATTTGTGAAACTTTTGGGGCCCATGATTTATATCTTTGTATATGAGTGAGGGGCCCATAATCATATCAAAGCCACCATATGTCTGTAAATTGCCCAATTGTCCAATTAAGGAACTGATGGTCTTGAAGGTGCAATGTGTATATTGAATATTTAGTGGCATCGTGTGTTGAATCTTCAAGATAAGTCTTTATGTGCCCACGTTTATTTTTAGCCTTATGACAATTGAGGCCCCTTTGTAGTAAAGTAGTAAGTAGTAAATGTTTTTATTTTCGGTCCATGACCACAAGACACAACAAAAGAAGATGAACAACTTTCCTTAAAAGCATCAATGGCCGAAAAAGGGTATAGGACAAAGCCGAGGCTTATTATGCCTACCCTCTTTACATACTGCTATAAAATATACAATGTATCACAAAAATGAAATATAACATAACATAACATAACACAATACAATACAACATAACAAACATAATACAATCAATACAATATAATACAATTCAACACAATATACTATACTATAATACAATATAATATAACATAATACAATGCAATATAATATACTATAATATAATACAATATAATATTTGAAAAAAAGCAAAAAAAAAAAAGATAAAAGCAATAGCCTAAAAATATAAAACAATGCAACTTATAGTTTAGTTGTAGTTAAGTTATTATAATGAATTGCACAGTTATAGTTTGATTATACTTATACATTACTATATACTTTCCATACATTCTATTCCATATTACATAGTGCACAGTGTTACCATATAAATATATATCAACATTTTACTGGGGACTCCCTCTATATGCAAGTGCAATACATTTCCTTGAATTGATTTCCACAGTTAGTTTGATTTTAGTTAGTTAGTATTATTACGTTTAGAGTTATTGATAAAAAAAAGAAGAAGAAGAAAAGAAAAACAGCAACAAATAAACAAACAAAAGGAAGAAACAAAAAATAAAAATAAAAAATAAAATAAAAGGGATGAATTAAAATTAAAAATATAAGTATATATACACATTTTCCTCCATACATAAAAAAGCATTCACACAGCTGTCAGATTCACAGCAGCAATATTGGTATTGCTCCTAGTATTGATGTCATAATAATGTTTTATATTTTTCTATTATCTTGGCTTTGAACATTTTTTTGATTTTTTTAGTAGAGCTGCACGTTTTTAGTTCGTAGTCTAATTGGTTCCATAGGTTGATACCTTTAACGGAAATGCACCTGCTTTTGGTGTTTGTTCTTGCCCTTGCACTTTTAAACATATGTGAACCTCTTAATTTGTAATGAACCTCTCTAGCCCCACACAGCTCCTGGATGCGGGAGTGCTCTGTGATGTGCCTTGTACATTACAACTGCCGTTCTGAGGACAGCTAGATCTTCTAATTTCAAGGCGTGGAGTTTAATGAAAAGAGGATTTGTTGATGCATAATAGTTAGCATGATTTACAATTCTTATGGCTTTTTTTTTTGCATTAAGAACATTTTGTTGATGTTTGTTTTATATGCGTTACCCCATACCTCAACACAGTAAGTAAAGTAAGGAAGAATGAGGGAGCAATATAATATATATAGTGAGTTCTGATTGAAAATATTTTTCATTTTATACAATATTGCAATGGTTTTTGATATTTTTGATTTTATATTATTTATCTGTGGTTTCCAGTTAAGTTTATTATCAATTATGGTTCCCAAAAATGTATTTTCATTGACACGCTCAATTTCAACATCATTGATCTTGAGTTTAGCCTGTTTGTTAATTTTCTTATTGCCAAAGATAATACATTTAGTTTTTCTTAGGTTCAAAGACAGCTTATTAATGTCAAACCACTTCTTTAGAATTGTTAATTCGTTTTCCACTGCGTTCAGGAGCTGCTCTATGTCTTTTCCAGAGCAGTACAAACTGGTGTCATCCGCAAACAAAACACACTTTAGTAATTTCGAGACATCACATAAATCATTAACGTACATAATAGATAGTTTAGGGCCCAGCACAGAGCCTTGTGGGACCCCATGCGTTACTCTTTGCAAGTCAGAGTCGACATTGTACATATGTACATACTGATCTCTATTGTCAAGGTAACTTTTAAGCCAGTTGTGAGCAATGCCTCTTACACCATATCTTTCCATTTTCTTCAAGAGTAAACCATGGTCAATTGTGTCGAAAGCCTTCTTTAGGTCGATAAAAACCCCAACTGTGTATTCCCTGTTGTCTATTGCAGTAGATATCCCTTCCACCAGCTCCATCACTGCCATTGAGGTGGACATATTGCATCTGAAACCATACTGGTGGTCGCTCAATAGATGGTGCTTCTCTATAAAATTATTTAATCTTTCAACAAACAATTTTTCAATTATTTTGGAGAATTGTGAGAGCAGAGAGATTGGTCTATAGTTTGTGAATTGATGCCTGTCTCCACTTTTGAAGATTGGAATTACTTTAGCAGTTTTCATTGTATTTGGGAAAATTCCTGTGAGGAAAGATTGGTTGCAGATATAAGTGAATGGTGTTACTATGCAATCAACTATGTTTTTTACTAGCATCATATCTAAATTGGCAAAGTCAGTAGACTTTTTGTTTTTGAATTTATTTACAGTATCAAGAATTTCATTTTCATTTACATCGCCGATAAAAATGGAATTTGGATTCCGTATGATATTGTTTACATCCAATCCTTCCTTATCTCTCTGCTCTACAATCTCTGTAGCTAGGTTAGATCCAACTTTTACAAAGAAATTATTGAATTCATTTGCAATTTCCTTTGATTTATCCATGGTTATATTCTCTTTAGTAAAGTACGTTGGATAGTCATTTTTGCCAGTGCCTTTTTTGATTTAGCTATTTAAAATGTTCCATGTCCCTTGGATGTTACTCCTTTGCTGTTCCAGTAGCCTGTGGTAATATTCCTTCTTATTGAATCTAATAATTCTTATTAATTTATTTTTGTATGTCTTATATCTATTTTCTGCATCTTTTGTTCTTTGTTTCAAGAATAGCCTGTAAAGTATTTTTTTCTTTTTACAGGCGTTTTCTATACCTTTAGTAATCCATGGCTTATCATGACTATATTTTTTCCTGGTAGCAGTCTTTCTTATTGGACAGTGTTTATCATATAGCTTAAGTATAGTCGACAGAAAGGCCTCATAGGCTTGATTAGGGTCTTCAGTTGCATAGACATGATTCCAAGTCTGTGTGCTTAAGTCCATCCTAAGGGCAGCGATGGCTTCTGGTGATCTACATCGAGTCAGCTGATGGGTGTGTTTTTTTTAAATATTTTCCATCTCAAGAAGATTTTTAAAGATTGCAAAAACAGGAAGATGATCGCTTATGTCATTCATAAGGAGTCCAGCTGTTACTTGACTTGCTATTGTATTTATGAAAATATTATCTATCAATGTGGCTGTGTCCTTTGTTATTCTACTTGGTTTTGTAATAATAGGAAATAAACTATTACTATACATTGTATTGATAAAATCAATTGTGTTATTGTTTCCATGGGGATTAAGCAGATCAATATTAAAATCTCCACATATAATATGGACCTTGTTGTGGTTTAAGTTACCAAACATTGCTTCTGATTTACAAGTGAACGTGTCTAGACAGGATCCAGGTGTTCTATACACACAGCTAATAATTATATTTTTGGATTTTTCTACTGTAATTTCTATAGTTAAGGATTCAAGAATATCATCTATGTTCATTGTCATGCTTTTAAGCATGGTACATCTTAGAGCTGTGTCAACATATAGTGCAACTCCTCCTCCTTTTGTGTTTGTCCTGTTAGATGTGAACAGCTCGTATCCCTCCATTTCCACATTATGACCGTTCTCATTATCAAGCCAAGTCTCAGATAAAGCAATTACATTAAATGTATTAAATTGGCACAGGTAATCCTTGATTTTGGTAACATTTTTGTAGAGACTTCTACTGTTGAAGTGTATAATAGAGAAAGTAGTACCCCTTCTTACACTTTTAAATTGTTCGTCAGAGAAGTATTCACAATTGTTGTTTATGTTAATATAAAAGTGGTTTTCAGGATCAATTTCATTACAAACCTCATACATTTTGTGCTCCGTGTGGTCAAAGTTTGCAAAATTTAAATGTTCATACTTGCTATAGAGATTATATTCGCAGTCTCCCCCAACATTATCATCATCTAAAAACTCAACATCATCAATATTTCTGAATTTGTCACAATTCTTCCGTTTTGCCTGCATTGAGTTTATGCTGAATGTCCACCACAGATTGCTGTAGGACAAAGGGGGTCCACCCTGGCCTTCAAGAGGGGATCCGCTCTTTGCCTGTTACCCATGGGGTTACTCTTCTCCAGGGGCCTCATTTATCAACCGTACTTACGCACAAATCTGTGCGTAAGTAGGGTGTAAGAACATTGCCACGCAAAGTATGGAATTTACCAAAATGTACTTAGACTTATGAATGTGTGTAAATGTAAGCACAACTCTGACCATGCTTACGAACAGAATCTAGTGGTAGAATAGCGATATTACAAGCACAAAGCAAAGCGTTTAAGAGTTTCAACGTCTGCATTAACACTAGAACTGCCAGCGTTCTCTTTATATCTATAATCGCCACGCATCAAATCCACCCGTGCATTTCTAGGGTAATATAAAGTCATACATTTGTTTGTTTAATCATCATCTGTGTTTTGGACCTCTTGTTTTATAATCTAAGTTTCTTTAAGAACACTGATCACGACTCAGTAATGAAACTGAAGTAGATATAAAATCGCCAATACATCAATGAAAACAGACGGTCAAAACAGCGTCCAAATGAGCTAACATCCTAAATGCAATAAATAGTTATATGGCTCACTTATTTTTAGGTAAGCTCTAATTGATTATTCATTAAATGTGTCACACGTTTACATATTTTGAAGCGGAGGATCCCTCCGATGCTCTGTGCATCTCATCTGACAGCACTCAGCTGTGAGCTGGACGAGCCGCGTTGACTCGCCAATCACTCATTTCACTTAGTAACTCTATAATGTTGTTAGGAACTTATATTCACCTCTTACTTATTGAAAGAGTTTATGAATGACTGCACGTAAAGTTGTCAGATCGCGGACCCCAAACAATGCCGTTGCCTTACAACTTGCTCGAAAATATCACATTTTCCCATGCAGCAAGCTTTCTTTTGTTTTAATGCCTGCACTAAGTGAGCCAACAAAATATGTTTTGCTTTGATTCAACCTCGTTTACAAGGGTTTCCATTTATGTGTTGGAGAAGTTTCTTTTTGTTGCCCTCTTTGCCATTGTAGCGGAGAGGGATAAAACACATTCACATGGTTGATAAAGGGATGTGTTGTGACCATATATGGTCAATTGGAGGCGTTTCTGAATGCAAATGGTCTGAGCGTGAACGAGCATGGTACTTAAGAACATGTGGGATTTATCAAGATTGATGACTTACTGGTGTGCGTACGACAGGCCAGCGCACGTTTGATAAATACCGATTTTTTTGTACTTAAGCACATACTAAATTTCATTCGTAAGAGTGAATTTAGAACCTTTTCTACGCACTGTTGATAAATGAGGCCCCAGTCCTCCAAAGGTCTTCTGCACATCCTCTGTCAGCCCCATGAAGCCCTATAGCTCTGTTCCGCAGACACCTGGCAAGTCCTAGGAGCGTTACCCAAACCCCAGACATGATGTGAGCTAATTCTTCATGATTCCTCCACAGAGTCGACCAGGAGATCTCAGAGGTTCCCAGTGGTCGGTCTGCCCAGCAGCATCAAACACACCTGGACTCCATATTTATGGTCGGTACAACAACTTATTTCGATCTGTTCTGTTCACAAAAATAATATCTGTGCATTAGTTTTGAGACCAGTGGACTGCCAGTATGTCACGAATAGATCTGATGTTTGCTTCATGGGTTTATAAGTTTGATTGTTCATATAATATTCTGTTCCAGCTGCTGGAGGAAAACATTGTCACGTTTGTGAAGAACGAGCTGAAGAAGATCCAGAAGCTTCTGAGTCCAGATTACCCAGAATGCTTAGAGGGTCAGAGGGAGGATGAGGAGGTGTTGGACGGTGAGGATGAAGAGCAGAGGAGGAGCAGCAGAGAAGCATTTCTGAAGATCACACTGAACTTCCTGAGGAGAATGAAGCAGGAGGAGCTGGCTGACCTTCTGTGGAACAGTAAGAGGATTTCTCTAAAGGTTCAACAAATGTTTATATATGCATTCACATGTTTATTCAAGCGTCACTAATTCATCTTATATCTACTGTATTAATTCAGGAAGTCATCCTGAAGTTTGTCATCGTGATCTAAAGTCTCACCTGAAGAAGAAGTTCCAGTGTGTGTTTGAGGGGATCGCTAAAGCAGGAAACCAAACCCTTCTGAATCAGATCTACACAGAGCTCTACATCACAGAGGGAGGGACTGGAGAGGTCAATGATGAACATGAGGTCAGACAGATTGAAACAGCATCCAGGAAACCACACAGACCAGAAACAACAATCAGACAAGAAGACATCTTTAAAGCCTCACCAGGAAGAGATGAACCAAGCAGAACAGTGATGACAAAGGGAGTGGCTGGCATAGGGAAAACATTCCTAACACAGAAGTTCACTCTGGACTGGGCTGAAGACAAAACCAACCAGGACATACAGTTCACATTTCCATTCACGTTCAGAGAGCTGAATGTGCTGAAAGAGAAAAAGTTCAGCTTGGTGGAACTTGTTCATCACTTCTTTACTGAAACCAAAGCAGCAGGAATCTGCAGCTTTGAAGAGTTCCAGGTTGTGTTCATCTTTGACGGTCTGGATGAGTGTCGACTTCCTCTGGACTTCCACAACAATGAGATTCTGACTGATGTGACAGAGTCCACCTCAGTGGATGTGCTGCTGACAAACCTCATCAGGGGGAAACTGCTTCCCTCTGCTCGCCTCTGGATAACCACACGACCTGCAGCAGCCAATCAGATCCCTGCTGACTGTGTTGGCATGGTGACAGAGGTCAGAGGGTTCACAGACCCACAGAAGGAGGAGTACTTCAGGAAGAGATTCAGAGATGAGGAGCAGGCCAACAGAATCATCTCCCACATCAAGACATCACGAATCCTCCACATCATGTGCCACATTCCAGTCTTCTGCTGGATCACTGCTACAGTTCTGGAGGATGTGTTGAAGACTGGAGAGGGAGAGCTGCCCAAGACCCTGACTGAGATGTACATCCACTTCCTGGTGGTTCAGGCCAAACTAAAGAACACCAAGTATGATGGAGGAGATGAGACAGATCCACACTGGAGTCCAGAGAGCAGGAAGATGATCGAGTCTCTGGGAAAACTGGCTTTTCAGCAGCTGCAGAAAGGAAACCTGATCTTCTATGAATCAGACCTGACAGAGTGTGGCATCGATATCAGAGCAGCCTCAGTGTACTCAGGAGTGTTCACACAGATCTTTAAAGAGGAGAGAGGACTGTACCAGGACAAGGTGTTCTGCTTCCTCCATCTGAGCGTTCAGGAGTTTCTGGCTGCTCTTCATGTCCATCGGACATTCATCAACTCTGGAGTCAATCTGATGTCTGATGAACAAACACCATCCTGGCGGTCTAAAGTCTTCAGAAACAAAGCTAATCTAACACATCTCCACCAGAGTGCTGTGGACAAGGCCTTACAGAGTCCAAATGGACACCTGGACTTGTTCCTCCGCTTCCTCCTGGGTCTTTCACTGCCGACCAATCAGAATCTCCTCAGAGGTCTGCTGACACAGACAGGAAGTAGCTCCAACACCATCAAGGAAACAGTCCAGCACATCAAGAAGAAGATCAGTGAGGATATCTCTTCAGAGAAAAGCATCAATATGTTCCACTGTCTGAATGAACTGAAGGATCGTTCTCTAGTGCAGGAGATCCAACAGTCCCTGAGTTCAGGACGTCTCTCCTCAGATAACCTGTCTCCTGCTCAGTGGTCAGCTCTGGCCTTCATCTTACTGTCATCAGAAAAAGATCTGGATGTGTTTGAGCTGAAGAAATACTCTGCATCAGAGGAGGCTCTTCTGAGGCTGCTGCCAGTGGTCAAAGCCTCCAACAAAGCTCTGTAGGTGGACACTTGAAACATGTCAATAGTAGGAATGGGGTTTGAAACCGTGTTCCATTAAGGAAAGGGTTACTCGTTTTTCGAAACCCAAAGATTAATAACGTTTGAGCTTCTCAATACTGTCACTGAGTCCCGTCATTTGAATCCAATGAATCTAATCACTTCAGCGACATTTCAAATCACTGGTCCGAATACATTGATTTTCCAATAAGGTTTATGGAATGAATTGTCAGCCCAACTATTAAACCAAGCGAAGACCATCTCGTGGTCAGTTGTTCGCCAGGAACATGAGAAGAGGTCGAAAGTTTTTTACAAACTCAAAAGATAATGCGGTAGCAAAATTAAATTCATGTTGCAAATGTTTTTCTTGCAAGGAAGGGAACTCAACCTCAATGGCCAAACTCAGCAGCATTGTGCATCAATTTTGAAATCGACAGGATGAAAGTGAGTTAGCTTAACAAGAAAAGAGGTTGCAACATTTTGAGATTTGATGTTTCCAGGTCAGCTCGTAAAAATAAGTTTAAGGCTTAAGGTTAATAAAATGTCATTGTTGTGTTTTCAAACTTAAAAAGAGTTTTTGGCAAGGTAGCGTTTTTTGCCTCGTCTTTCAACCAAATAGCAGAAAAGTATCGATAATAGTATAGATAAAGACTTGGGTGGTGAAAGATTCTGATGTTATCAATATCAATACATATGAATCATCCATATCCCTAGTCAATTTTGCTTCATTATTTAAATAATAAAATTTATTTTATTTTATTTGTGTTCACTGATTCTCCTTCAGGCTGAGTGGCTGTAAACTCTCAGAGAGAAGCTGTGAAGCTCTGTCCTCAGTTCTCAGCTCCCAGTCCTCTAGTCTGAGAGAGCTGGACCTGAGTAACAACGACCTGCAGGATTCAGGAGTGAAGCATCTGTCTGTTGGACTGAAGAGTCCACACTGTAAACTGGAAACACTCAGGTCAGAATTCATCTGTTTGTTTAACCGTTGATCTTTTAAATCTAGCTATATGTTTATGTTAGTAGTGCTGTTCACATCTGTAGGATTCTTCCTCTGACATAATTTTCTGAAAAAACTGAAATCATCATGATATTTGTCTAATTCTTGCTACTACTTCCAGTCTGTCAGGCTGTCTGGTCACAACAGAAGGTTGTGAGTCTTTGGCTTCAGCTCTGAAATCCAACCCCTCCCATCTGAGAGAGCTGGACCTGAGCTACAACCATCCTGGAGACTCAGGAGTGAAGCTGCTGTCGGAGGATCCAGACTGGAGACTGGACACTCTCAGGTATGGACAGACAACAAGAGCTCACACACTGCTGGTGTCCTTCCCCTCTGGTCCATCATGAAGAAGGGCATGAGTTTTCTCTAATATAACTCGTAGCTCAAATCAAGCGATCTGATTGGTTCATAGCCAATATAGGATTGGTGGAGGTTGACAAACTGGAAAAACAATCAAATAAACTGAACTCTGTGAATCAATTTAATTATTACTTTTGGAATCCAAGGATTTGATTCAAAATATAATACATTCCATATTCAAAATCGGTTTCTCAATTCAGAACAAAGGAGGATTTCAGGACAGGCCTGGCGCTTGGATAGAATGACTTAAGGGGCTGTTAAAAATTTCCAGCGGAAGATATAAACTGTATGTTGGTGTATGACCTGCTTTTTTTTGGTTCCAAGCGTCAAACACATATTTAAAAAAAAAAAATATTCTTCAAAAAAAAATTATTATGTGGTCATAACATGTTACTTTATGTTGACACACTTAACATTTGTTCTCCATCACTCACATTTTCACAGTTTTCAACCAAACGTGAAAAAGCTCATATGGTGTGACTGTCACAACAATATTTCTCACATTTTAAACTTGAATACAGCTAAGAAAAACAAAGGCAAATCTTCTCAAAAAAGTACAAAATGATCTTACAGATATATATTTCGGAGTTAGTTCTTTTCAAAGTCTAGGTACAATATTTTGAATTAGCTATAATTTAATATATGTTGCCCCATAAATCAATGTCATATGGTGTGACATCAAATTGTGATATTTAAATGTGTAATTGTTTGGACACCTTTTGGATGGAGAGTCCACTGTTTGATCAGGAAGAACAGAACACATCTCAGAAGGACAGAGGAAGGGTCCCAAGGCATGCTGGCTGCTAAAATCTTTTTGGCAATCCCACTTTCATACCCATTGTCAGTGTCTTTTAGTGTGACGCTTTTTACATATAAAGGACAAAGATAAATCCTTTTTTTTTGTTATAACTACATTTATATCTATGTTGTCAGATTACAGCTGATATACTGTTAAGCATGCTATCATAAAATGACAGCGCAAAAAAACATGTTGAATCGGCTGAAAAGAAGGCCGACGACATCTACGACGGCCGACGTCACCGAACACACCAAACAGATTTGTGTCCCCGCCCCCTCCAGTCTCTCCAACCATGTCCGACGCCCAATTATCGGCCCAGTGTGTCTTCACCTTATGAGTCAGTACAACTCAACTCAATAATTCTCATGTCAAATGTTTGACATTTGAACCTTTTTTTTGTATAACCTTTGTGGACACAGGCTAATTTGTAATTCACTGTTGATTTAAAAAAATTAAGTGAAAAAGGAAGGTGAAAGCACGTTCATATGTCTGTCTTATTTCAGCCTTTTTTGATTGTTGTTGATCCAAAAATAATCAGCTGTTACTCAAAAGACGTGACACAAGCCAGACCGTGAGTTTTGTGTTGCACCCCTCCATCTAATCACTGTATGTTATCTTCTTGTGGCAGGGAAGATTGATGGAGAAAGTTTACAGAGATTAGTTTCAGTCTGTTTCTCTTACACACTGAGGAACACTGCTTCATGTTGAACAGCAGTTAGGACTCATGTTGATAGAAAATCATTGTGACTGTGTTTCTTCCTCCAGGATGGACCACGGTGGAGAGCAGAGGTTAAAACCTGGTGGTCTGAAGAAGTGTAAGTGTGGATTCAGTTTGACTGATGGAGACAAAATGTGTCATCATTAAACTTTATAGAAATGACAATCTGGACAAAAACAAATAATAAACCCATCAGAGGGGTATACTACGAAGTGAGATTAAGGGCTGAGCGAGGTCTGTTGAGTCTAAAGCCAGAATTTTCAGTATCACGAAAGGTGGCTCTCTTTTTACCTGGCTAGATCACCGTGGTAACAGAGGCTGCACGGCTAACCTGCTCAGAGCAGTTTTTGTTTCAGAGTTTGAGCTTAAATTTGGCTCTTAGAGCGCTGCCCTTCAAGGAAACTACACATTTAGAAATCCCGCAGACCTGACAATATTGTCTGAGCGATACATTCTCACTGAGGAAACTGTTACATCTAAACCTATCGATCAGTAAGTTAATGAACGAAACGAAGCCGTGACATTAGGCTTACAGCAGAGTGAACTGTAACATCGCGCTGGGGCTTTTTGCCACATGCATACAGTTATTGAAAATGTAAAATAGCCTAGACCTATACTGTATGCAGCGCCACTCTATGCTCTCCTCTCAAATGATTTTACCTGGCGATCTACACACACTGGCTCTTAATAAAGTGTTCTATAAAATCACAGGTTGCTGTCACTGTGGGCTTCTTTCTTTTCATCAGTAGCGATTACAGTTGGGACGTGACAGGTGACAGCTGTCACAGTTCGGACATCGTTGCAGACTCTCAGGTTAAGCTTCTCACAGTAGATTCATATGTGTCCGGAAAATACAGACTACAGGTTTTTTAATGTAGGCCTATTGGTATTTGTAAGATTCAAATAAAATCAAAATTGTATTCATTATGATGTGGCCCAAGACTAAAGTGATTTTCCATAGGCTATTCATTTGGGGACAGTGTCAGACTTAAATTACATTCTTAAGTGTGAGACTATAGGCGTATTGCTATAAATATAGCAAAGTAGCCTATATATATTAGGCTAAATGGTATAGTGTTTAAATCAGAGTTCAACGTTTCATTGTTTTATAATGTCACCTTATGCACTGCGAGAACGATCGGCAAGATAAATAAATAATTTCCATGCTGGCAGCATTCCACTCTCCTTATTTGCAGTAAGAGTTTTTTTCGGCTCTGTTTCTGCTGTAATAATTCAGACTGACAAACTCTTCCTCTTGAATGAAGTTGGCGACACACTTTTGTTCTCAGCTGCTCGCAATCAGTCCGTTTGTGTAAAGTTAGCGGCACAAGATCAGTCCATTTTGTGCGGAAGCAGAGTCAAATGACGGGTCAAACGCCCCCTTTCATGGGGACGCGCACAGAGCCTGAAACCGAAACCCTCGTTCAACATAAGAGGTTGATAACTGCCTTTGTGATACCGGTTAGCTCTGAGCGAGGGTATGTGTTATGTTGAACCAGATCAAAAAAAGAGAGCCGGGCTCTGTTGAGTTTGTTTCGTAGTATACCCCTCAGGTGTCTGATGATAAACTGCTGCTGTGTTGTGTCTTTTTCTCTCCATCAGATTCCTGTGAACTCACACTGGACACAAACACAGTACACAGAAAGCTCAAACTGTCTGACAACAACAAGAAGGTGACGTGGGTGGAAGAGGAGCAGCCATATCCTGATCATCCAGAGAGATTTGAGGACTTTCCTCAGCTGCTATGTAAAAAGTGTCTCACCGGTCGCGGTTACTGGGAGGTTGAGTGTAGAAAAAGAGTTGAGATATCTGTGAGTTACAGAGGAATCAGGAGGAAAGGAAAAGGTGAAGACAGAAGGTTTGGACGTAATGATCAGTCCTGGAGTCTAGTCTGCTCTGATGGTGGTTGTTACTTTTTCCGTCACAATAGCAGAGAAACATCCATCTCCTCCTCCTCTGTCTCTAACAGAGTAGCAGTGTATGTGGACTGTCCTGCTGGCTCTCTGTCCTTCTACAGTGTCTCCTCTGACTCACTGATCCACCTCCACACCTTCAACACCACATTCAATGAACCTCTGTATCCTGGGTTTACAGTCTGGTATGACTCCTCAGTGTCTCTGTGTCTGTAGGAGGGAGACAAGTCCTGTGGTTAAAAGGTGGAGTCAGCGAATCTGGAGAATGCTTGACAATTATTATAAAGTTTTGGTCAAAGTCAGTGAATATCTCCTCACAATCCACAACCTGAAGGGTAGCCTATGTTTTGTGTGTGCACTGAAAAAAAAATCTAGTATAAACCAAGCCCCAACCTCAGCGATTTTTACCAGCATCCAATAAGGAAGTGACAAACATTGCAGTATCTTCCGGTGGCCAACAAGACTGAGCAATTTTTCCTTGACTCACTTGTTAAACAGCCTGGTCCAAAAAAACATTCTAGTCTGTATGTTTAGGTCATATCTCCATGACAACACTGAGGGGGGTGAATTTTATTCTAGCAGGCTAGTTTTTATTCTTTTGGAGGTTAAAATGTATGAATAATTAGGGGCGCGATCTCTCGAGTGACAGCTCTCCGCCCGTTGTCCCTCACTTTGCCTCGGAGGTATACGTCAGCTAGATGGGCGTATCTCCCTCCCCCGACGTGAGGCGGAGTAAAAATCTCCCAAGATGGCGACGCGCATAAGCCAGGATTATTGGATGCCGTGTGAATAACTGAGGTCAGCCCGGATGCTACATCCATTTTATATACTATCTATGGTATAAATACACAGCCTAGGCACTGTAAACTTGCATGTTGCTAGCTACAGTGTGCCCTCTTTGTTTACATACCCTTTGTCTGCATGCCAATTTACAGAGCCTAGGCTGTGTATCAACACCAGACAGGTAGCGTATCTTGAGGAGACAATCACTGATTTTGAAAAAAAGTGATTTTGTCAAGTGTCACTGACTCTACCTTTAAATCAGCAGCTGTTTGGAGCGATTCTGACCCACAACTGCAGCAGTGGACAATTGTAGCACACTGCATGAAAACTAGATACATTTGGTCACCTGCTGCATGTTTCTTGTCTTAATGCCTTTGAATGGACTTGTGTGTACACAAAGAAGTAGGGATGGGAATTGATAAGAATTTAACGATTCTGATTGCGATATTGCTTATCGATCCGATTATTTATCGATTCTCCTATCGATTTTCATTGGGTGAGAAAATAAGTACAAATGTGTTTGTTTGTATTAACTCGCTTTAATATCTGATCAGAAGTGTGTCTAGTGTGTGTCTTGGAAGATTATCAAGAGTACTTTATTACTAGGAAATTGTCTATTTTCAAATGAATTGGTCCAAACAAAAAAAAAAAAATGTTGGCCTTTTGGAATATTAACAGTGCTCATTTGCATTCAACTTGAAACAAAATTCAACTGACATAAAAAATACAAAGAAGTATTCTGTAAAGATAAAACCAATTACCAACTTTGGCAAATTAACTATTTGTTTGCAGAAAAAAAACATGTTTGCCCTCTCAGGAAGGATACGAGATCTTTAATGTACATGCTGTTCTAATGTGCAGCGCGCTGTTTATTATTAATATAACGGCCCGTCATCAGACACATGTACCGGATGGTTTTTGCACATTGATCGCTCCATAAAGTTATCCAAGACAGAGCTTTTTGTATGAGCAGAGATCGTTATTTTAAGTGTGTCTTTATAAAGTCTTGTTTAACTTTAGTGTAGGTTACTGTTTCCTTATCGGTGGACCGCCGAGTCCTGCTGTGTGTTGTGTTGGGTTCATCTCCACCGCTGTGCGTTAAGGCAGCATTATAACAGCTGACGGGAGGAAAAAGGAAAAGGCTCTAGCCTTTTTATTTCTCTCCCTCTTTTAAAAGCCCATACATAAGCCTACACACATGTTAATTTTCATACATGTTATGTTTATTTCCAAGTGATGAACAATTCTGGTGCCGACTAGTAAGACAGCGGACGTTTAAACCTTTAACCATCAGGATCGCCGTATGCTCGCTTGTGCTCTTGCATGTGCTCTTGCTTGTGCGCGTGTCGTTTGATGAAATGGAAACTTCATAATCGTTGCAAGTATTGTCGCCTTTTCGCATGAAATACAACCAAACTTTAGAGCACTTCTGCCTCGACGCCATGTTTGCTGCGTCCTGAACCAAAACAAAGCAGCGAGTGTGGTAAGTCATGACACTTTGCAACTAGCGGAACCTGGTCTCGATTCCCATCCTTACAAAGAAGTAATATATACTCAAAGTTATTGGTCCAAATGGAAAATGTAACTTTTTACAGACACTTTACAATATACTGTATATATTTTACTGTTTTTTTTACTTCATACATTCACTCTTGTATTTTTGCTGCATAACAATGCCTTGTATGTACAACATAAATCAGCTTGAATGACTTGCTTGTACAAAGATAATGAACTTAAAATCACTTTTTTCTAAGGAAAATGTGACGGGGAAAAGACAATCAATTCACCGATAAACAATATAGATAAATGGGCAATTGACTTAAAGATTCAGTGTGTAGAATTTATTTGTGTTTTAACCAGACTTGGTATAAATGGAATATGATATTCATCAGTATATTTTAATTAGTGTACAATCTCTTGAAAATTAAAGCTGTTTTTAATGACCTTAGACCTTATAAAAGGCTCCTTCAAAAAGGATCCAAAAAACACCCCAAACGGACAAATCTTTTGTAACTTTAATGTCACCTTATTTTTTCTTCGCTTTTTTGATAAAACAAAAAACCTTATCGCAGAAAGAAAAAAAAAGGAGCTGCAAAAAATTGTTTTTATACAAGAACACATTATATTAGAGAACAGCTGAAGGACAATGAGGAGGAATAACAGAAGAATGCACCAGAACGACTTGAAGCAGTGAAAGGAGTCCAGGTGTAAACTGTGAGTTTTCTATCTGAGCTGAACGCAGCTGAAGTGGCAGAAACAGCTGCTTACACCCCAGACACCAAACCAACAAGCTAACACTGAGGATTTAATGTTTCATAAAATTATGTTATTTTTAAATTGGTCTATGATGTAATTGTGTTGTTTTTTGTTAACCCCTTTGATGTGAAACATGAGTAAAAATGAACTTTCTTTGAAAATGTAATTTCTTCAAAATGGCTTGATAATAAATTTGTGTGACTTGTTTGAATAGGATTTTAGTGCTTATTCTTTTTAATATTAATATATTTATGGAAAATCCATGTTTTTTTCTAAAGCTGCGAACACACCGCACTGGCCGCGCGGCGAGATTACATACAAAGTCAATGTACTAGCGCGTGGGCGCGCGTCCACCCAAGAATCGGCGTCCAGCGGCGGCCGTTTCCGCGGCGCGTGGCCGCGCCTCATCGAAGCGCGTGAATCGAAGGTGCTACCATTTGCGCGATAGCCAATCAGCGTTGAGATCGCCCGGTGGTCTGCAAGACGAGGTGGGCATGTGGAGTGAGGACATTGGGCTTCCAATACATTCTGCTAATATGTGTATTTTGCATCTGTTTAGCTGTTGGTTGTACTTTAGCCAAGGTAGCGCCGGTTAGCATAGTGAAACTCACCCAGCTGTGTGCTGTTCTGGAGGATAATATGAACCCAAACTTGACGGCAGTGTCCGTGTGGAATTCCAATATCGTACAGTGAATCACCGGTGTTGTCCTCCGCCAGACCCGGCACACTTTCACTTTCAGGTAGGCTGATGTCTGCCTTTATTTTTGCCGCTGAGCACACACTGCTGTTGTTATTGTGTTTAGTATGTTGCTGAATTGCTGTTAATGTGTGTGTATTTGCGATCGGGGTGCGTGTTCAGGCTGTTTTAATGATATTTGTGACAAGACTGCCGCTGGTTACACAGTGAACCTACATCTGTATTTTTGGCACAGCTGGACCATGTTATTGTTGTTGCACCGTAAGTGTGACAGGTCTGATCTCAGAAACGGCGTCGGCGTCAAGAATATATGGCCCAATGTGATCAAGCGGCGAGCAACTTGCGTTCACGCGGCCAACCGCCGCATGAACGGTGTGTTCGCAGCTTAATACAGCCTAATGCCAACCATATCTGCTGCTGGTTTATTTTGAGTGACAATAGCACCATCTAGTGGACGGATACTGGAACTACACCACACTGACTGAGTTTCTTTGATGATGTAATTCTATGGAGGAAAGGTGCCGCACAATGTAAAGTAAAGACCAAATGGAAACTCACACAATCATAATATTTTATGCCAAACGGATAATAAACAATATAAACACATTTCAGGCGCTCAGCTAAAGCTAATTAGCAGCAAGATGCCTCCCTTATCTAACGAGGACTATCAAACACTCCTACAGAGGATTACAGCACTGGAAACAAAAATGAATCGAATAGAAATGAACATTGATGTGAATGGACTATGTGGGAACGACACCACTCTATCAGTGACTTTAAACAGTGGAAAAGATCGAGCTAACGCACAGCTAACTAGCACCGACAAGGCTATGAAGAAACAAAAGGGCCGTGTCCAGGTTAGTGATAACCCTCCCTGGAATCGTCTTGGTGGAAGGCCAAAGAGATTGGAAAAGGGAGGACGGATAACCGGCAGGGCCGAGCACCATGAGATGACTGATCTGGATGGCTGGCCTGCGTTATCACTCAGGCACGGTGCCTCCTCAACCCCCGCGCCTCGGAGGCCGCAGCAATGTGTGCAAGTGTCGAACATGCATAGTTAACGCTTATTAAGCATTGAGTAAGTTTTAATGCTTAGTTATTAATGGTTAGTAAATGCTTCAGTAACTAATGCTTAGTTAAGCACACACTAAGCATTCCAGTTAGTTAATGCTTAGTTAATGTTTATTGAGCATTCACTAAGTATGTATTAACAGTTAGGTAATTGTTAGTAAATATTTATTAAGCCTCAAGTAAGCATTAACTAACACTTAATTAATGTACCTTTATTGTAAAGTGTTACCAGAATACATATACTAAGGCACAAATGACACAAGACAATAAATAGTTTAAAGGTGGCAGGAATCACTTCCAGCTTGCGATTCACCTCACTTATCACTTGAGTCTGTGCATTAATGGCCCGGCACAAACCCTCAAATGCGGGCAGCTTTGCTATGGCCTGATTTGCTGCCAACGCCTTATTACCGTTGAGGTAAATCAGGAATCCGCCAACTCCAATCAGCAGGAACCCTGATACCAGAAGCCCAATAGTGTAGATATCTTCGGCGTCCTCAATGGAGAGTATTGCTAGACACATCTGGTTCCAGCCACTCCACCCGTTCCAGGTGTATCCAACAGTAAAGGTTCCATCAGGACAAGCGGCTTCACCTTTGCCACCCTTTCTCGTTGAGAAAATTTGGTCAATTGCAGAAAGACCCCAGTTGATCAGATCCATAATTTAGGTTTTCGGAGGAAAATGCACAGAGAGGCTCAGGATCGACAAAGACAACACAGGACAGAGAGCAGAGCAGGATAGATAAGGGTCGGGAGGGAAGAGAAATGCGACCGCCTTCCTTCAGAGCTAGACTAGAAACTATTCATTATCAAAATTAAAAGCAAGGCAATAAAAGTTTAAATGGATTGACAGACGACGCAATGGGGGACAAAGTGTTATAAGGAAACAAATACATTATTTCTGATTGGTTGACTATGTGTTGGAGGCTGGCCGTGGCTTGCCCTTGACGTCTCTCCAAGCTGGTCTTCCGGTGGCAGGTGTAACTTGAGAAGGGCCGTTGCTAAGGTAGTCTGTTGTTCTTTTGCAGTCAGGGGAGTCGAATTGAACGGCATTGTCAGCTGATCACCTTAAGCCCCTTTTCCTGTAACGACTGCCCCCTTTTTGTTTTACCGCACCGAACTGGAAGTGTTGAGGAAGTTTTAAATATTGAGAAATGCCTGTTGAATCTACAAAGGTTTAAACAGGTTTGAGGTTAGAGAAAGCTGCAAAGCATCTGTGGGAAAGCAGGGAGTGGGATTAACAATTTAACTTAATATCATGATATCATTTCTAATGGAGAAAAGAATAAAAATGATTCTTGATACTTCTGTTATTGATAGATATCTATTTAATTCTATTGGCAATTGTCAAGCTCCGTATTTTCTGGTGTCATCTTTTTTTTTCTCCCTGTTTACTGTTTTATTTTGCTAAACATTGTCTTGTCCTGTCCGTGTCCCTTCTGTGTGATGACTGGCCCCACCCTAATGTGTGTGACCTGTGTCTCCAATGTATTTGAGTATTGAAGTCCTTGTCTTCTTTTCATTAGTTGTAAAATCCTAAGGATCCTCATCCCTACTGCCGACCCTGACTGCACATCTCTGCCTCACTCATACTCTGTCTTTGTATTTCTGTCTGTCTGTCGCTACAGAAACAAAAAGGAACAAAGAAACCTAAACCTCACCGCTGTCAACAGTGTAAGAAAGAGTTCATATCGAGGTCAGACCTAACGAGACATAAGAGAATCCACACTGGAGAGAAGCCGTACAGCTGTGACCAATGTGGGAACACCTTCACTACATCAGGAACCCTCAAACAACACCAACGTATTCACACTGGAGAGAAGCCGTACAGCTGTGACCAATGTGGGAACACCTTTGCTAGATCAGGACACCTTAAAGACCACCAACGTATTCACACTGGAGAGAAGTCGTACAGCTGTGACCAATGTGGGAACACCTTCGCTAGATCAGGACACCTTAAAGACCACCAACGTATTCACACTGGAGAGAAGTCGTACAGCTGTGACCAGTGTGGGGAAACCTTCGCTAGTTCAGGAACCCTCAAACGCCACCAACGTATTCACACTGGAGAGAAGCCGTACAGCTGTGAGGACTGTGGCCAGAGATTCACCCGTCAAAGTTCTTACAATACACACAGAAACATCCACACAAAGGAAAAAATCTACCCATGTCAGGAATGTGGGAAAGTCTTCACTTCCTACAGCTCATTCCGGCAACATGAGCGTATCCACACTGGAGTCAAACCACACCAATGTCAACACTGTGACAAACGGTTCTCCAATTCAGCTAACCTCTCACGGCATGAGAGAATCCACACAGGACACAAACCGTACTGTTGTGACAAATGTATGAAAAGCTTCACCAGAAACTATTGGCTAAAGAAACACAAGTGTGTTTAAACTATCAGTTATTATCAGAGTTATTAAGGCATCAGCAAACAATGATATACTGTTTCTGTTTCTCATAGATCAAAACATGTAGGAGAGAGAAGCATTTTTTCTCAGCATATGATGTGTGAATATATCATGTAATAAATGCAGAGCCCTGTTTTCATGTGAAATTCCACCTATCAATGAGGATAAAAAGATTCTGTTGTAGAACCTCATTCATCTGACTAAACCCATTTCCAAGAGTTTATCTGACCCCATCAGAATAATTATTTTACATTTTGTTGAGGTCTTTCTTGTCAAATGTTATTATAGTTATGTAGTTTTTTAAATGTTTTAACCGCTCTGCATGCAGTTGTCTTTTTATTGTTTGAAACAATTTATTTTCTTTGTTATTTTGAATAAATTTAAAGTTGTATTCAATAATGCATATGTTTATTCTAATTAACTGTTTTATTTAGAAAATGAATCTCCTGTTAAAAATGCGTGTGAATGCTGAAAAGCTGATGCTAAACTGGATTGCTGAGTATGAACTTTCTGATAAACTGAAAGAGACTTTAATCTGCTTGGAGCTAAACTACATTGCTAGCTTGGATTGATATGATTCAGCTGAAGGAGTATGATGGGGAGTGAATAGTTAAACTGTCATAATGTAAGAAAAATGTTGAATAATTAGACATTTTAATGATATTTCTAGTTGAAATATTTAAAGAAAGACATGAAAAATTATTTAAAAGTGTTAAATAATCCTTTAATGGGCAGAATGTGTCACCCATCCTTAACCATATTCACTTTTAGCAACTTGTTTATGAATATAGTTTCTTTGTTTTCAGCTTGAAGTATTTTCGAATGTTTGAATTGAACATTATATCATGTTATCTCCAGATTCTTATACTGCTTAAAGTTTTGAGCTGTTTTTGGCATTTTATTAAATATTGGACTGAATAAATCAAATACATTTCAGCTTCATTTCTGTGGAACAGATAAAACAGACACATCTGTATATCACATGCATTTTATTATCAGAGTTATTAAGGCATCAGCAAACAATGATGACTCACTGGACCCCCTGCAGTTTGCATACAGGCCTATCTATCTATCTATCTATCTATCTATCTATCTATCTATCTATCTATCTATCTATCTATCTATCTATCTATCTATCTATCTATCACAGTTTGCATACAGGGCAAACAGGTCCACAGACGATGCCATCCCCTCACCCTCCACACTGCCCTCTCCCTATAGAACATTATTCTATTACATGAACAGTATCCTGTTTCACTAGTTATTTGTATTGCTGATCTATTTCGACCTCCCTCAGACCGTCACTACGGTCTAAACCGTGATTGATACCCTCCGTTCTACCGCTCTTTCGAGACCATAATATCAACTGAGTCGTATGACCGACCTTCAGAGGCGGGGCTCGGAGTGCATTTAGTATCCGGGGGAGCACGCCTCTTCCTCTTTGCCTTTCTCGCCTCATCTGAGAGACCGGTAAGTTGTGTTTGAAAATTTAGGAAGCTAGTAATCCGTCCCATTATTGTGCAGGTGCCTTGTGTCCCTGAGGATTGTTAAACTGGTTTCCCTGTGATTACAGTTTGTAACTATTGGCGCACCGAACGGTCTCCAGTAGTTTGTAGCACATGGTGTTTGATTGTTGTTGATTGTTAACACCTGTTGCTTCTCCCCTTAGCCTGCAAGGAAAAAGCAGTGTTGGGGCGAAATACACTTTTTGTTAAATACTAAGAATAAGTACAACAAACAAAGCCTTGCCTGCCGGCGTTAGAAGTGCTTTATTTATATACTTTCCTCGTACGTCCCAAGAGTGGTGATTCGTACTATTTCAGAGTTGATTTTGATTTTGATGGTCAACTTAATTTTCCCTGAAAACGGGTTTCTTTATTTATTCCCCATTGTAGGGAAAAAGAAAAAAGAAAAAGAAAATGGAGAGAAGAAGAAAAGAAAAGGAAAAGAAAAGAGAGCTGTTAAGCAACTTAAAGCTTCCCTTAACCTCTGTGCGCAGAAGGCCGGGTTCCTTTAGTTGTCCCCCATTGTACGTCCGCATACATATTGTGGGTGAATTTAATTAAATGCCCCAGAAAGAAAATAATAAAGGGACAAAGCACCCCGTTAACTAAGAGGGTGTTCCCCAACTTGGGAAAGGCTCCCTTAACCTCTTGTGAGGATGGGAGTCCGGGTTCCTACTGCATTGGTCCTACCCAGTGAGAGGTCTCGGAGGGCTTGGTTAGGTGAACACCCCCCAGTGGCACTATGGCAGGGCCTCCTTCGACGATGGTAGGATTCAGGACCGCCACTCTAAGAGCAGCCATTCACGCAAACGCCAACGTGAGCATTCCCATGGCCGCAGTAAAAGACGAGCCTCAAGTGGGGCTCTGCAGCCAGAAGGTCCAGGCCCCACCCCAGTGGCGGTGGCAGGACAGGAGGATATACAGCTGCACATTTTGTCTGCCATTCGTGGCCTGACAGACAGGCAGAATTGAAACTCGCTCTCAGAGTGAAGCTATCTCTGAGACTCACACCTCTGGTCGAACATCCTCCGCACATATGTCATCGTACCAGGAACCAGAAGCCAACCACCCGGACTCTATATCCCTCTATGCCCGGGGTTCCCTTTTCGCAGAAGAGGGACAACCGGAGTTTGCTGCAGAGCCACACGGCTTCAGCTCATCCCATCCAGAGGGATCTGCTTCTGCAGATGAGTGTTCGGAAGAGCCGGGTCAAGATAGTGTGCTCTCAAGGGTCCTGAGTGCTGCCAAGATCCTGGGACTTGAGACCCCAGTGGAAGTCCCAAGTCAGACAGAGGGGGTCTGGGCTGGCATTCCACAACTCCGTCCTTCAGTGGCTATTCCAGCAGCAGAAGACTACTGCAAGATGCTGAAAAAAGCTTGGAGTACTCCTAGCCAAACACCTCAGTTTAATACAGGCTGCAGGAGGATGACTAAGGCACGATACCCGTCGGAGACAGGACTGGGTGAGATGCCTCCGGTGGAGAAGGAGATGGCAGCCTTAACCTCTCTCAGCCCAGAGAAGGTCACAGCTGACCCACGGTGTCCACGAAAGGAGTGGGACAAGACGGACCGCTTGGTTTGAAGGACCTACAATGCAGCTGCTCGTGCAGCTTGTGCAGGAAATGCTTTGGCTATCCTACTGGCAGCTATCAGGAAGACTCTTAGCACAGCTGACCGCGACACCAGGAACTTGGTGGATGCGGCCTTATCCACCCATTCCCAGCTCACCCGGGATGTGGGGGCGGCTATGTCATCAGCCATGATGACCCGCAGGCAGATCTGGCTGGCTCAAACGAACCTCCCAGCGAATATTAAGAGCGAGCTCACCAATATGCCAGTGAAGCCGGGCTCAATGTTTCATTCAGACTCCCAGAATGTGCTGAAGAAGGCTGAACAAACTGCACGTGCCAGGGAGGACACCTCACCCTGGGAGGACAGGGCAGCAACCTACTGGCCGGCAGCAACCATATCAGACTGCTGAGGGCCGTCAAGTTCCTTGGGTGCATGACGGACGTCAGAGCCTGGGCAACCAGGGCTACAGCGGTGCTAAAGTAAGGCCACTGCAGCAGGGGTTTCAGTCCCACTCAACATCAAGAGGGGCTCCCCAAACGAGACGTCCCAAGAGGGGCCAAAGGCCCCGGCAGGGTCGTGAATAGGATTGGGGGGACAGCCGCCGGGGTTCACTCCCAGCTACGCCTGGACAGCTGGGAGCAGAAAGTTTCAGGCCCCTGGGTACTGGCAACAGTCGCCAGGGGTTACAGGCTCCAATTTCGGCGGCGGCCCCCACCTTTTTCCAGGGTCCGTATAACATCCGTGAAGGACCCAGTCCAGGCAGATGTGTTGGCCGAGGAAATCGCCACACTGCTACAAAAAGGAGCAATTGCAAAAGTAAGTTCCAGCGAACAGCACACTGGCTTTTATTCAATATATTTCCTGGTTCCAAAGAAAGACGGGGGGCTGCTCCCCATTCTGGACCTCAGGGGCTTAAATGCCTTTATGAAAACCTTACCCTTCAAGATGCTGCACACAAGGCACATCATGGAGGCAATAGAGGAAAAGGAGTGGTTCACCACTATCGATCTCAAAGACGCTTATTTTCACGTCTCTATTTGTCAGGAACATTGGAAGTTCCTACGCTTTGCCTTTCGGGGACAGGCTTACGAGTTCAAAGTCCTCCCATTTGGCCTCTCCCTGTCCCCCAGGGTATTTACCAGGGTGGTGGCAGCTGCCTTGATGCCCCTACAGAGGGCAGGCTTAAAAATCATGCCGTACCTGGACGATTGGTTAGTCTGCGCTCCATCTTGCCAGCAGGTAGTGCAGGACACAGGGGCAGTCCTGTCCCACGTTCAGTCTCTTGGCTTCCAGGTCAACTTGAAGAAGAGCAACCTCATGCCAAGGCAGGAGACAGTCTTCTTAGGACGATGTCTGAACTCCCTCACGATGAGGGCATCACTCACCCCTCAGAGAGTGGCGAAAATTCTGGGGGCCCTGCGCATCTTTCGCCTAGGCAAGTGCCTAGAACTAATCCACCTGCAGAGACTACTGGGGTCAATTTCGGCAGCGGTGGTGGTGATTCCATTGGGCCTCCTCAAGACGCGGCCCCTACTGCGGTGGCTGAATGCTTTCAACCTAAACCCACACAGGGACAGGCATGTAAAGCTCCGGATAACACACTCATGTCTCAGAGCCCTGCGTCCATGGCGGTACAGCAGGTTGCTCACACAGGGAGCCCCCTTGGGCAATCTCCCCTCGAGGCGGACCATAGTGTCTACGGATGCTTCCCAGTCAGGCTGGGGGGCGGTCTGGGAAGGCAGAGCAGTGAGGGTTCTCTGGGGGCCTCCTTGGGACACAGAACATGTCAATGTGCTGGAGATAAGGGCAGTTTATTTGGGCCTCAAGGCTCTTATTCCCTTCATACAGGGCAGACATGCTGCCACGGTGTACAACATCAACCATCAGGGCGGCACAAGGTCCCTCTCTTGCCTAAAGATGGCTCAGAAGCTTCTGACGTGGGCCTTCCCACGTCTGGCCTCACTCAAGGCGGTTTACATACCGGGGGTCTTGAACATAGCGACGGACCTCCTCTCCAGGTCCGGACCTCTCCCGGGAGAATGGAGACTACACCCAGAGGTTCTAGTGACCTTGTCAACTCACTTTGGAAAGCTCCAGGTGGATCTTTTTGCATCCAGGGAGACAAGCCATTGCCAGAGGTGGTTCTCCCTGAGGCAACCGTGCATCCCTTTAGGCCTGGATGCACTCAAGAGTGGCCGGAAGGGTTACTATACGCTTTCCCTCCGCTTCCATTGGTACCCCATGTGCTAGACAGGATTGCCCAGTGGTGCTACAGGGTCCTGTTAGTGGCCCCACACTGGCCGGGGAGGCATTGGGTCCCGGCCCTCCTCCGTCTTGTTCACGGTCAACCCTTGCCCTTGCCCCGCAGGGCAGACCATCTTTCTCAGGCACAGGGCCAAATCTGGCACCCGAACCCGTCTGGGATGCAGTTATGGGCCTGGCCCCTCCTCAGTCCGCTATTTCTGTATTTCACGAGACAGTGGGAGGTCTTTCTGTGGGAAAGCACCCCATGGTGTCTCAGTTCCTCAAGGGCGCTAACCGCCTGCGGCCAGGCAGGAGCTTGAGAGCCCCATCCTGGGACCTCCCTTTGGTGTTGAGGTCTTTGGCTATTGCCCCATACCAACCGCTAGAGCAGTCGGGTTTAAAGTTCTTTGCACAAAAAACTGCATTTCTTTTGGCCATATGTTCAGCTAAAAGGGTGAGTGAGCTACATGCACTGTCTGTTAGTGACGAGTGCTTAAGGTGGAAGCCCGAGAACGCGGGGGTGTCTCTTTGGCCAAACCCTTGCTTCCTACCTAAGGTGGTAAGGCCAGATACAGTCAATTAAGCCATCGAGCTGGAGGCATTTCACCCTGATCCAGCGTGCCAAGGAAGAGTTGCCCTTCATACATTGTGTCCAGTAAGAGCATTGAGGGCTTATGTCAGCCGTACTCAGCAGCTGAGGCAGTCTCATACTAAGCTGTTTGTGTGCTATGCTGATAGACAGTTGGGCCACCCAGTGTCTAAGCAGCGTCTTTCCCACTGGCTGGTGGAGACGATTGCCCAGGGACTCCCGATGCCTGGTGGCCTTGTGGCTCACTCTACACGAAGTGTGGCCACATGTACATTCAGGTGTTTATTTGACTAAACCTTTTCTGTTTTGCATCTGTATATTTCTCCTATACAACCATCTTTAACGGACATTATCTCAACATTAGTTTTTTTTTTCAATACTCTGAATCAGAAATCTACAACTTCTAAAGCACTTACATAGACTAAACTTTCCATAATCATTCTCAGCACTGTTCTGAAGGTTATTACAGAAGGATTTGTTCATGTGTTGTTCACTGTCTGATTTATGAGACATTTACTTTTTTTTTTAAAACATGCTGAAAATGCATACAGACCTGTACATGGTATTTTACTATAATATGCTGAAAAATTTCTGTGTAAACTAACCTTCCCCACCAGAGTGCGCTGTTGCATATCACACACCAGCGATGTCTGAAGATGTGTTTACTGACCGGCTCTACTGTGGGGAAAACTGATAGTTGAAGAATTTTTTTTTAGGGTCGATAACTTCTATTTAAGCCAACGTTTGGAGGTGGTTTTAAGAAGGTTTGCCCCACACAGCGGGCGGTGTGTGTGTGTGTGTGTGTGTGTGTGTGTGTGTGTGTGTGTGCCTTCGTATGTATCTTATACGATTAAAGTTATCCTTTTATTCGGTGTGCTTTGTATGTAAGTTGAGAGGTGTTATTGTCACTTTTTCTATATCAACGATTTTGTAAATTAATTTTCAATAAAAAAAGTAAAACTAGTAATAATAATAATTGAATAAAAAGGTTCAAAAAGGTTAAAAATAAACTCCAGAAAAACTTAAAAAAAAAAATTCTAACTTCCGAGACGTCCTTGAACGCCTCATCAGTGTCAGTAGTTGATTGAAGGAGGAGTGGCTCACTGACTCTTCTTTAGTGTGTGTGTGTGTGTGTGTGTTTCAATTTCAAATCAAAATCAAATCAGTTTTATTTGTATAACCCAAAATCACAAATAGCCTACATTTGTCTCAGTGGGCTTTACATTTCATACAATATGATATATGATACAATATGACACCCTGCCCTTACACCCTTAGCTCGGCTGAGAAAAAACTCCCAGTAAAAACCCTTTACCGGGAATAAAAAAAAAAAAAAATTTAAGAAATCTCAGGGAGAGTCGACAGAGTAAGGGATCCCTCTCCCAGGACGGACATGCTGTAATAGATGTCATAGATTTCAAACTTCCGACATGTCCTTGAACGCCTCCTCACTCTCAGTACAGCTGATTGAAGGAGTGGCTGGCTGACTGTCTTTAGCTCAGCTCAGCTCGGCCCACATGTATTCAGTTCAGTTTGTTTATAGCGCGCGGCGGAGTGTGTGTGTGTGTGTGTGCGTTCAGCTGGTGACGTCACACAGAACCGAACAGCATCACGTCACGTTCCAGAGCCTTCACAATCTGAACGAGTGGAATAACTGAGAGAGACAGAGAGAGACAGAGAGAGAGCGCGCGCATTCAGACAAGGTGAGTAGTTTAATGTGAATATATAAATGTTTGTGTGTGTGTGTGTGTGTGTGTGTGTGTGTGTGTGTGTGTGTGTGTGTGTGTGTGTGTGTGTGTGTGTGTGTGTGTGTGTGTGTGTGTGTGTGTGTGTGTGTGTGAGAGAGAGAGAGAGAGAGAGAGAGATGCCGCTAAAAGAGGATATAAAGATTCGAGTGAATGAAGTGACTGTGGATGTAAGTTAAAATTCATTGTGTTTTTAAAGAGTTGCTGTGAATAGTTTTATTTGTGTGTGTGTGTGTGTGTGTGTGTGTGTGTGTGTGTGTGTGTGTGTGTGTGTGTGTGTGTGTGTGTGTGTATGTTGTTAAGTGGCTGGTGAGATCTGTCCTTCAATTTAAATGACCTAAAACGTGCTCATTCTTCCTCTACAAAACTGAGCATATTTGGTGGGGACTTCTTTTTGTAAATACTTTTTTTTGTATTTTTTTTCATAGGTTTTGCTTAAATTTTGAACCATAAACTTCAGAATAATCCTCCTCTCAGTATGGGTTTCAATTGAGCAGTTATTGGTGGTCAGGTCTGTTTTCCAGTCACCATACTTCCCTGTTATTTAATATGGTAGAAAAAATATTTAGGATGTCCCAATACATGATGTCAGATGCAGTATGCTGAAAAAAATACCCAGATGTCCCATACTACACCTAAGCTTAACGCCATTTTTTGGCATAATAAATAGCATGCATTTTTGTCGACAGAAACACAGAGATAGATAGATAGATAGATAGATAGATAGATAGATAGATAGATAGATAGATAGATAGATAGATAGATAGATAGATAGATAGATAGAGGGAGAGAGAGAGACAGAGAGAGAGAGAGAGAGAGAGAGATAGATATACAGATATACAGAGGAAGAGAGACAGAGAGAGAAAGCGAGACAGTGAGAGAGAGAGAGAGACAGTGAGAGGGAGAGAGAGAGAAATTATTTGAAATTGGCCGTGCGTGCCTGTTTGTTGTTTGTTGTTTTTGGTTTAACAATATAAAGTGGTTTTTTAAGCAATCTGGCTTTCAGAACTCTGTGCCTACCCACTCACTGGCCTCACCGCACGCCACTGGAACGCAGGGCTCGTGAAATGTACGCATGGGACATTTTGAGGTTGTCAATGGGGTTTTAAGAGTGATTGTTTTGGTCATTGGAAATGTATTGTTTAAATTTATTCATTTATTTTGATGTTGCAATCCGGTTTTTTAACGATTTTTCTTGACTTATGCTGAGGCATACAGTATATGTGGGGCGACTGTGGCTCAGGTGGTAGAGCGGGTCGCCCGATGATCAAAGGGTTGGAGGTTTGATCCCCGCCCTGCCACCTGTGTCATGGTTGTTGTGTCCTTGGGCAAAGACACTTCACCCACCTTGCCTCGTGTGAATGTCGATAGTTAGCCTGCTGCTATCGGTGTATGTATGTGTGTGTGAATGGTAACGTGGGAAAGGAAAACAGGTCTCCCTTGAAAAAGAGTCTCCGGTCTCAATGGGATTTACCTGTAGAAATAAAGGTTAAAAAAAAAATAATAATAATGATAATAATAATTAGATAGATAGATAGATAGATAGACAGACAGACAGACAGTTAGTGGTAAAACATATGTATATTGGAACCCAGGGCTTGTGAAATGTAAGCATGGGGCATTTTGAGGTTAGGAGTCGGACTGTAAGAGTGTTTGTAATGTTGCAATATTTTTTTATTAGGGCCCGAGCACCGAGTGGTGCGAAGCCCTATTGAAATCGCTAGGATTTTTATTCTTATTCTTATTCTTTTTATTCCGACTCGAAATGGGCATTTTTCACCCCCTTCCCGTCATGCAAAAGTTGAAAAAGTTTGCGTACCCATCAGACCTGCAAAAAAATTCAATGTATCAGTGGTTCAGGATTTGATCTCCAAAATTGCGCCCCCTATGGCCAAAAACAGTTTTTAAGGAAATGCATGCTCAAAAATTGGGCTAGAAGCCTGAAATTTCCGGACAACATGTAATGGCCCAAGGCGCACATAAATGCAATTGTATGTCATTGGCCAAAATCAACAGGAAGTCGGCCATGTTGGAATTAGTGCCTAAAACCGCACAAACCATCTTTTCGCATTTCGACGAACTTGTCCTAGAGTTTTTACGCCAGGGACTTGAAACCACTTCTCAAATACAAAAGACCCTTGCCCGATGCCAAATTGCGAAAAGATTTCAAACTTAGCAGAGAACCAGGGATCTTTTTGGGGTCAAAGTGTCGCGTAAACACGCTCCTCATGAAACTTGAATTCATCATAGCTCAGGCTGTGTTATACCTAGCTGCACCAAATTACAACCCCAAATGTATCTTTGCAGGCCCCACAAAAAAGCCTCTTGAAGCCCCGCCCCAAAATCAACAGGAAGTCTTTAAATGTGAAATATGTGAATAGGGGCGGGGCTTAATAACACGTTGGCCATAACTCCTTAACCATAGGTCCTATCATCATCAAACTTGCTGGGTATGTGCAGAAGTCATGTGGTAACATGTCCCTTAGAAGCTTATCGCGATGAATCCCATAGGGGCGCCACAGGGGCGGGGCTTAATAACACGTTGGCCATAACTCCTTAACCATAGGTCCTATCATCATCAAACTTGCTGGGTATGTGCAGTAGTCATGTGGAAGCATGTCCCTTCGAAGCTTATCGCGATTAACCCATAGGGGGCGCCACAGGGGCGGGGCCTATCCACAAATTGGCCATAACTCCTTAACCATAGGTCCTATCATCATCAAACTTGCTGGGTATGTGCAGAAGTCATGTGGTTGCATGTCCCTCCAAGCTTATCGCGATTAACCCATAGGGGGCGCCACAAAAGTCACCCGACTCCGATTGACTTGAAATTGATTGCACGTGTACAGCTCATGGTGCTCTACAATTTAGCCTCAAGGAATTTTTTCTAATTTCCGCTAGGGGGCGCTGTTAAGCCCGACTGAAGGAAGTTTGAGAGGCCGCGCCCCGCACACCGTAAGTCCGATTGACTTGAAATTTCTCACACAGGTGTATTTTAAGGTGCTCTACGAAAAAGCCTCTTGGACCAC
>CM049396.1:2832500-2840000 GCA_026929865.2 Hyperoplus lanceolatus
CAAACAAACAAACACTTTCATCACAAAACTCAATTCAAGAGGGGATGCTCGTGGTGTAGTGGTTAGACCCCCTCCTCCCGTAGACTCTCTGTCCTCTTCACAGCAGACCCGGGTTAGAATCCAGCCCGGGTCGTTCTCTGCATGTCATTCCCCTCTCTGTCTGTCTGTCTGTCTGTCTGTCTGTCTGTCTGCCTCTCTCTCTGTCTGTCTGTCTATCTGCCTGTCTGTCTGTCTGTCTGTCTGTCTGTCTGTCTGTCTGTCTGTCAGTTCTCTTCACAGCAGACCCGGGTTAGAATCCAGCCCGGGTCGTTCTCTGCATGTCATTCCCCTCTCTATCTGCCTGTCTGTCTGTCTGTCTGTCTGTCTGTCTGTCTGTCTGTCCTCTTCACAGCAGACCCGGGTTAGAATCCAGCCCGGGTCGTTCTCTGCATGTCATTCCCCTCTCTGACACATTTCCTCTCTGTCTCTACACACTGTCAATAAAGCCTTAGAAAATGCCAAAAGATTGTCTTCAAACAAACAAACAAACAAACAAACAAACAAACAAACAAACAAACAGTACATTCAAAGATGCTGTAAGCTTTAAATTATATAGTGTTGGTGATACAATTACAACATCTTTAGTAAATACAGGTGAATGTGTGTGCACTGGAGGGTGTAGCGTACCTGCACAGCAGACGTGGAGCCAATGGGGTAGATGGTGTACACTCCATTAGGGCTGTTAGAGTTTTGGCGGTGGATGTCACTGCAGTCGACAGGCAGAACGCGCTTGTAGCATTTGATCAACACTGGAGCCATGAGGAGGAGAACAAATAACACCACCTGGAACAGAGAAGATGTTGAGATGTTTGACAAATGTACTGTATGTGCTTGGTTGGGAGAAAATGGCAGTTGGGATAGAGATTCGAATCCAAATACCTCAACCGCTCCACTTGTTCTCTTTGGTCCCTCCCCTATGGTCCCTCCCTGACACGCTCTACACCAACAAAGTAGTGCCAAAGTGAATGGACAGTCCCAACAGCCAATAAGAACAGAGAATCGGAGCCTCGCTCTGATTGGTCAAAGTGTACAGCTCATGTTAAGTTTGACCAATCAGAAATCTTATACCCCAGCTTTAACATGGATTAAGATTTGGCGCTTCACTGTGTTAAAGGAATACTTCACCCATACTGAACCGGCGTTCTATCATTATAAAATCACTATTATAATATAATGAATGAGGTTTATCTTTCCCCAGTCTTCCCTCAGTCTTCCCTTGGCCCAGCTGTCCTGTTAATCCTAACCCTACATTTTACCATGTGTGATGTTACACTAGTAAAATGTAGGGTTAGACAGTGAGACCATAAAACACTTTCTGCCTTTTCTCAGGCTAGGATGAACTGATTTCTAAAATGTTTGCACATTTATTCTACATAGGATCTCAGAGTTCAATACACCTTCATATTTCCACCGGTGAAGTAGGGCTTTAACATTAAGGCTTGTAGATGGTGGTTTTGATGGTTTTCAGGGACTGGTGCAGACAGAATAAATGTGGAATTATTTCCTACTTCACCTTTATTTTAATCTAATCTAATGCTGTGACTTTTCGTCGACTGTTGGGCATCATAAGCATTTAAAAGAACCCGAGTAGACCAGTTAGCTTACAGAACTAACACAGAAACATGTGAACCTTACCTTCATTGTGAGGGTTCTGCTGAAGTGAGATGTTCAAAATCCTGATGTCAGTCTGTCTGGATCGCTGATGAGCTGTATGTATTTCCTAAAAAATTAATTAAAACTTTAGATTACAATACTTTAATACTTTAGGGGCGACTGTGGCTCAGTTGGTAAAGCGGGTCGGCCGATGATCAAAGGGTTGGTGGTTCGATCCCCGCCCTGCCACTTGTGTCATAGTTGTTGTGTCCTTGGGCAAGACACTTCACCCACCTTGCCTCGTGTGAATGTCAATAGTTAGCCTGCTATCGGTGTGTGAATGGTAACGTGTAAATGGGAACAGGTCTCCCTTGCAAAAGAGTCTTCAGACTCAATGGGATATACCTGTATAAATAAAGGTTAAAAAAAATAAAAAATAAAAAGTGCAGATTCAGAACAGATTAATGATTTTAAAACTCGGCTCACACGCTTTTTAATGGTACATTTTGGAGTGTTTAAATGTGTCACTGCATAATATTCAAAATTGTTCTTTTAGTGTGTACTCTGGACTGTATTTGTCTCTTTTTTCTCATGTGTTTTTAGGTTTATCTTATATTTCATTATATTTAACTAGTGACATGTTGACTAGGCCTTGCTCCAAAAAGAGGCCATTTGATCTCAAGCAATTCTTGCCTGGTAAAATAAAGTTTACCAGGTTTATTATATAGCACCATTCAGACACAAGGCCTTTCAAAGTGCTTTACAGGGGCATGATTAGAATACATCAAGTATAGAATACACATTAGAAAAGCAAATTAAAAATATGAATAGAAATACAACAATTAAATAGAAGAAATAAAACATTAAAACATTTTTTTTTAATTTACAAAGGTTAAACCTTTTTTTTTTTTTTTTTAAGATTATCATCACAAAAGCCAAATTAAAAACTCCAGAGATATTGGAAAGTGACAGTGACAACATCCCCCACAAGATTGTATCAGACTTGACAACCAGATATCTCAAGTATACAATCTGCTTTTCACAGTGCTATTATGGGCATTAATACAACCTCAGCTTGGTGATAGTGATCAAAGTATGCACTCGCTGCTGAAACCATTCAGTTTTAAAAACTCAGCTGGACTCTTTCTGACTAGTTGCTAATGTCATTTTTTTTTTTACCACGCCAGCTGTTGTTCCTGGGTGAGCGTATACCCCATGACAAAGGCATTAAGATAAAAATAGCATTCTTTAGCACTGATGGTCTCGTTTGCTGTTACATGTAATTCATGATCATCAGAGGAGAACTGAGACTGTTTCAGAAATATTTAAAAGTTCCTCGTAGCTCCTTTTGAGAGCAGACGGCAGTTTAATTTCCACCACAAATCTGTCTTGAACATGATTAGTAATGAGAGTAAATGATATTCGTCAGCCTGTATGTAACTAGTACGTATTACCGTAAAGAATAAATATTCGTTCAAATTGACAACATTTTGAGTGTATAGCTTAGTTTGACGCTTACCTGTCTGAAGTCGACTGCAGGTCACACTGAGAGACTCTGCGTCTCGTAAGTTCACTTCTGATATCTACAGAAGAGCTGTGATGTCACACCAGTCCGACCAATCACACAACAGACAGTGGCACACGTGAAGTACAGGTGAATCTTTTTTTCCCCCACTCAGTAGAACAATAGGTTAGTGTTATTGGTTGAGTCAGTGTTTGTGTGTGTGTGTGTGTGTGTGTGTGTGTGTCTGTATGTCTGTGTGTGTCTGTATGTCTGTGTCTGTGTGTATGTCTGTGTGTGTGTGTGTGTGTGTGTGTGTGTGTGTGCCACCCTCCTGAGAAAACCCATTTCCAACTTCCGCTTGTACCTACAATCTAGTTCTTTAGGTCATGAGCCTGTGGCTAACACCGCTGCAGTCTGGTAAAATGCTCAGGGACATCGTATTTCATTGGCTTCCCACCATCTAATCCTAACACCCCGAATAAGTGGTAAATGGTAAATGGTAAATGGACTTGTATAGCGCTATATCTCCGTTTATCACAGACTCAAAGGCTTTACATTGTTTTTTGTACACATTCACCCAGTCACACACACATTCATACACCGAAACTGTGTTCTGGAGCAATTCTGCTGGGTCAGTGTCTTGCCCAGGGACTCTTCGACATGTGGGGGGGGGGGGGGGGGGCGGACCCCCCCCCCTGCACACCAGAGGCGAACTTCCTACCCACTTCGCCACTGCCGCCCCAAGGTGGTGGTGACTACAGCATCGTGAAACTGTGTTCTGGTTCTGCTGAGTCTCTCACAGCTCTAGTGCCTGATGTTTGTGTGTGTCTATGTGTTTGCATGTGTGTGTGTTTAGGTATGTGTTTGCATGTGTGTGTGTTTAGGTATGTGTTTGCATGTGTGTGTGTTTAGGTATGTGTTTGCATGTGTGTGTGTTTAGGTATGTGTTTGTATGTGTGTGTGTTTAGGTATGTGTTTGCATGTGTGTGTGTTTAGGTATGTGTTTGCATGTGTGTGTGTTTAGGTATGCGTATATATGTGTATATGCATCACCCATCATGATGTTGGTTCTGTTTTGTCTTGTTTTGTCCCTACTTTAACTATAAGCATCTACTTATGCATTAGCACTTTGCATTTATTGTATTTAATGCATTGTCCTTTTATCCTGTGTCCTTCCACTGCTGCTGGACTGTTTTTGCAACAAACACATTTCTCCCACGGGGGATTAATAAAGTTGTATCTTATCTTATCTTATACAGAGATCCCGGTTTGGTTTCATACAGAAAGAGTCTGCAGGGACTCCAGTTATGTTATTTTCTTCCCCCTGAGATTTGGATCTCATGACATTCAGAGAGTTCCTCGTACCTGAGGACAGAGAGTGTGACAGTCTCCCTAATGCCCTGCAGTAAACGCTACCAGAGCACAGACAATGATCCTCCTATCAAAGGTTTATTCAGTGGACATGTTTTATTTTTTCTTATTTCCTGTAAGCTTTAGATCTCGTGTTTACTACAGGGCACAAGTCAGACTCTCGGTATGAGGAACTATCTGAATGAATAGAAAAATGTCATGGGAACCAACTGTTACAGGAGAAAGAAAAGTCCCTCTGTTTCATATTTCTGAGTGATCAAGATCAAGATGGTTGATTTCTCACATGCCTAACCAACTCGGTAGTCCATCCCACATGGGCAGAATAATTCTCAAGAGAATGTCTTGAATGATCAATCACATCAATACAAACCAAACAAATTACCAATAACCCAGATATAGACCCTCTATATTCCTTTGTATATCTGGCTGTATGTTTAGGGTCTCATCTAAATATGCTGTGCCCCCTGAATGGTTTGTGGCAAGGGTTGGAGGAAGGTGCTCTGGTCAGATGAGACCAAAATTATAGTTTTTCGCCTTAAAGGTGCAGTGTGTAATATGACATCATCAAGAAAGTTCTACAAAGTTCTAGAATGCAACGCTCCCTGGGTAACCCCACCCCTTTAGAATAATAACAGAAGCTACAGTGGCCTTCAAGGACAAGAACAATTCTAAATTTTAAACAATGCACCTGATGACATTCCAACTATGACACTTTCAAGATGGCGGCACTAGGCCTTGGTCCAAAATATGCAGAAATATGGACATATATGAGACCATTTCTGAGATTGTGCAAATCAGAACGGAGGAGGATCTGGTTCAATTCCGGAGGGAAGAGGACCTGATCAACCCAAGCAGCAAGAATGAGCAACATACCTGATGGGATAAATTATCATGAAAGTCTGGAGTTATTAGCTAATCTTTACGAGGAACCTAGATTATCAGACCCAAATGACATTAAAGCATGGACAATTTGAATTAAAGTTGGCATGGTCTTTGAATTAAAGGGATTTAAACTGGTTTGTGTCATAATATAAGGTTTGAAATTGTAAATACAATGTGCTCTGCTATTGATAACCTAATGGAATGTGTGACTATTGAAATTTAAATGAAAGATACATGTTAATTATCAGCTGTGTGTTCAGAACACCCGAGTTAAAATTGGAAGACTTTCTCTGACTGAAGAATTTGTAAATACACTGCATGTTATGGGACTGTAGCCAAGGTCAGCAGACACACTGACTGTTTTGAATACTTTTGCAGAGGTGTTTAGGCTACTAGAGAAGAAATGGACAAGGCCATATCTGCATTGTCACAGGGAGAGAGGAAAATAGAGACCTAAAATTATTTGTGTATTAGAATGAATCTTCTTAAAAAAAAAAAAAAAAGAAAAAAAAAAATGTGTTCTAACTGTAGTAGCTGTGTATCTGTGTATCTGAATCTTATGGCAGTGGGGGCGGGACTCGATAAGCCTTTGGCTTCTCCTGCTACCCTTCGGACGATAAAACAAAGTAATATGTATGAATATGCAATGTGAAAATTATGTATTATGTGTAATTGTCCGGAAGAATAATAATAAATAAATAAATAAATAAATAAATTTCTAAGGGAAAAAATAATAATAAAAAAAAAAAATTCAGCTATTATGCACTAAATTAAATGTACTTATGGATATTATAATTACTTTCTACAAAATCTGCTAGGAAATAAAACCCAAAATTCTACACACTGCAGCTTTAATGCCAAACTATATGTGTTATTTTTATAACCAGCGTTCTCCATAATGACTGACTGCACCTTTAACTCATGAATAACTAACGAAATGTTGTCATGAATTTGTCATAGCAAGTATGTTGATAAGCTGACAGCAGGGATTAGTAAAGATGGATGGAGGGAGGGAGGGAGGGGAGAGAGGGAGAGAAGGGAGGGATGGAGTTAGTAAATCATGGAGGGGATTAAGAAAGTTGTCAGGTTAACGCTGTAAAGCTGTCACCTCCTCTGGACAATACTGACTAATATACTGGTGTTATAAAGAGAGAGAGAGAAAGAGGGGTGGAGGGAGGGAGAGAGAGAGAGGGAGGGAGAGATAGAGAGAGAGAGAGAGAGAGAGAGAGAGAGAGGGAGAGAGAGAGAGAGAGAGAGTAAAACAACTTAGTAATGATAACAGACAGAGTGGAATCAGGCCCGCTGTCTCACTCTGATAAATAAACCGCTCGTTAACTTGAGATTTTTCAGCTCAGCAAGTGTGTGGACGCACACACACACACACACACACACACACACACACACACACACACACACACACACACACACACACACACACACACACACACACACACACAACACACACACACACACACACACACACACACACACACACACACACACACACACACACACACACACACACACACACACACACACACACACACACACACACACACACACACACTCAGCCCTTCTGCTCTTCTGTAAACACAATAAAAAGTCTTAATCCCCGGAGAGGGAGCAGAGAAACACCAGTGTGTGTTTACAGAGACTAGGGCAAACATCTGAACTATTCAGAGGATTTGGGTTTATGAGCTCAGGCCTTTATATACAGTGCAGTGCGACTGCACTGTATATGGGGTGACTGTGGCTCAGGTGGTAGAGCGGGTCGGCCGATGATCAAAGGGTTGGAGGTTCGATCCCCGCCCTGCCACCTGTGTCATAGTTGTTGTGTCCTTGAGCAAGACACTTCACCCACCTTGCCTCGTGTGAATGTTGATAGTTAGCCTGCTGCTATCGGTGTATGAATGTGTGTGTGAATGGTAACGTGGGAAAGGAAAACAGGTCTCCCTTGATAAAAGAGTCTTCGGTCTCAATGGGATTTACCTGTAGAAATAAAGGTTAAAAAAATAAGCTAAAATATCTAAGAATAAGTAATATAAAGGTAGAGTCAGTGATTCTGGAGAACACTTGTTGTCAAAATCAGTGAATATCTCCTCATGATCTGC
>CM049396.1:2890000-2892500 GCA_026929865.2 Hyperoplus lanceolatus
GGAGATGAGAAAAGACACATTTCAACGTGCCTTGTAATAATTGACTAAAATTGAATAAACTTAACTTCACTGCTCTACATTTTCTGAACAATTTTGTAATTCCAAATCGGCTGACCCTTTGTGACACAACGTCTTTGAAAAATTGTGTTTCCATCTCACATTTTGCGCATTATCTCTGTTTAACATGAGTCAAAAAACACCTCAATCCAAGACTGACCCCCTCCACCCCCCAACCCCCCCTAACCCCCCTAATCTCCCCTAACCCCCCCCTCTTTTTATTTATTTTTTCTTTCTTTCAACTGTTTATTTGTGTTCCTAACTTTATTCAGTCGCTGCTTGTTTTTTTGTTTTTTTTTATTTTATTTTCCATGTATATTTTTATTTATTTTTTATTTATTTTTATTCTTCCGGACAATTACACACAATACACAACTTTCTCTTTGCATATTCATACATATTTCTTTACATTTTTATATGAAAGCCTATTATTATTATTATTATTATTATTATTATTATTATTATTATTATTATTATTATTATTATTATTATTATTATTATTTATTATTATTTTTATTATTTTTATTTAATTTGAACTCAGAGACAGCTGTTCCTTGTGTTTGTTCTTGTTCTTAAAAATTAAAAATCCCCCCAAAAAAAAAGAAAAAAAAAAATACCTCAAGCGAGCGTATAAACTTTTTTTTGCGAATTAAAGGATTTTTATTCGAATTTTGGCGTTTTCATTCCATAACCCTTTACGGATTCGATACTTCACAATATGCATTAAAAAAGGGAAACGCAGCCAGTGTGTGGGCTTCGCTTCCTTCACATTCTCAGGAGCTGAATGTCACAACGGACTAGATGTCTTGTGTTGTTTCAAAGTTCATTTCCGTTGGTGAGTTCCTGAGATTATTTTCAGGTATTTCTCTGACTCACAGCAGCAGAGAGTTCAAGGTTAATCAACTGCTGTTACTAGTTAAAGTTTATATGGGGGGGCGCTCCTACTCCGGGGTGTAGTATTTGTGTGTGTGTGTGTGTGTGTGTGTGTGTGTGTGTGTGTGTGTGTGTGTGTGTGTGTGTGTGTGTGTGTGTGTGTGTGTGTGTGTGTGTGTGTGTGTGTGTGTGTGTGTGTGTGTGTGTGTGTGCACCAAATAAATAAAAGGTGGACTTTACGGTGTATGTGTGTGTGTATGTGGTATTTTTCAGCTGCTTTTTCTCTAGTTAAAGTTTACAAACTATAGTTCATAGATTTACCTTAAAACGACCCAAACTCACCTAATGAATAACAGGTGGGCGTTAAGCTTTGAAGAACAGGGGCTCTTTACTTAATGTACACCAACAGAAAGACCAAAACAGTTTAATGTTAAAACTATGGAAGCACTAACAAGTATTCTCACCATAGATTAAACTGCAAACTTAAATTCATATATATATATATATATATATAATGGTTTGTTTGACTGTCTGTTTATGTCTCTCTTGAGCAGGGCTGTACAGTGCGACAGTTTTGATCGCATTTGCTACTGAAATTGATCACGTGCGATGATGAATACAAGTCCATTCGCACTCGTGCGACAGGCTGCTAATGAGGAGAGGCTGTCTTTGAAACACAGAGGAGTGCTGCACAACACTGCTTAGAGGGCTCTACATTAACACTCTCCAAATGGGGGTAAATGTAGACTTAGGCAAGTCAGTTATTGAGTCCACCCTCCACTTTGGCTGGTGAAAGATGTGTGTCCTCGGGATCTGTGCTCGTGCAGCGATTCTAGGTATAAAAACTTCACCAACGGTAATAACCGTAAGGAGACGCACATTACCACAGTTAAGTTAGCGCGTGTACAAACAGAACATTTCCTGTGCGCCTTCACATTAAAAGCCTGTTACTAGCCAAACGTGAGTTGACTTTTATTTTGAAGCCGGTAAGAACAGGAAGTTAGCGCTTTTTTCTAGCTTGAAAGGCAACTCCTTCAGCTGCAGAGAGCAGTCAACAGTAGCCTAGTCTATTTAAACAAAGTTTTAAATAAGCCACTGAAAAGCTACTCCCAACACATTCACAACAACCTATTTAATTTATCCTAAATTGTACCAATATGTATACTTATTTATTTAATAGGCTATGTTTAATGTTTTAAAGTTTGGTTTTAATTAACAGAAGGACATTATAATAATACTAATTCTGAATCAGCAAAAAATTGCAATTGGCAGGTTAGATTATTTTGTCTAAATTGCAATCAGTGCACCTCTATTCATTCTTCTATAATTATTACTGCACACACTAGGATATAATATTAATTAAGAATCTCAAATGAGACAAAGATAACATGCTCAAAGGTATTTAGAGCGAAATGCAAGGGTTAAGGTTATGCAAGTTTTCGATCATACTTTGTGTGCTACCAAATTTATTTTTGTGCTGCTGAATTTTTTTGATTGCTAGCACCAGTGCTACCACCTAAAAAAATAAGCGTACAGCCCTGCTCTTGAGCATGTCTTGTATCACTTTAAA
>CM049396.1:2912500-2917500 GCA_026929865.2 Hyperoplus lanceolatus
ACACACACACACACACACACACACACACACACACACACACACACACACACACACACACACATACATATAAAGCAGCTGGTATTGACTGTACAGCCATATTTTACGGATGAGTAAAACAGTGAGAGGATGTTTTTGTTTTTTATTCATTAATCACTTTGACAAAAATGTTGAAATGTTGAGAATAAACTCGACATAACCGTAATCTACATGAGGTAAAGCCTTTAGTGATGGCTCATGGATTTTATACCTTCTGCTGTACGTCCAGGTTTTTTCTCAGCAGTAGAATCAACAACTGAAACATTTCTTGGGCTCGTCTTTGGATTTTTCTGAGCTCCTGCACCAGTGTCAAGGGAAAGAGGGGCGACACCAGTTTGCAATCGCCGCCATACTGAGAAATACAGAGAGAGTTTTGTGGAGCTGATAAAAGGCTTAATCAACTCTGTGTCAACTCGTTCGGCGATGGCTTGGATGTAACATAAGACCCTTTAGAAATACGATATATAATAAGTGGTTGCGACACTTGAACAGATGGTGAATTTTCTCCCAACTGTGACTCACACACACACACACACACACACACATATGGATGTAGAATAGCCAGATAGCTTTCAACAGACCTATTTCTCTTGCCCTATATCGAATCTCTCCCTACCTCATTCAGAGTGACCCCAGTATGGTCGCGGGTCATTCACTCTCTTTGTGAAACTCTAGCTCCGGTCAGTGAAGTGTGTGTGTGTGTGTGTGTGTGTGTGTGTGTGTGTGTGTGTGTGTGTGTGTGTGTGTGTCAGTGTCAGTGTCAGTGTCAGTGAAGTGGATAAAATGGCGTTTTGGGTAATTTAACCCAATGAGTGAAGAGAACAGACACTCAATAGATTTATAATCACATTCCTCAATCTATGCATGGCTTAAGTATCACTTAAAGGTGGAGTCAGTGATTCTGGAGAACGCTTGTTGTCAAAATAACTTTTTGTCAAAATCAGTGAATATCTCCTCACGATCCGCTACCTGTCTGTACTGTGTGTGCTATGGTGGGCCCCATTTGTTTACATACCAGTTTACAGAGTCTAGGCTGTGTAATAACACTGGATTCTGTTTCAGTGCACACACAGTACAGACAGATAGAGGATCATGAGGAGACATTGTCCAAAATAAAACTTGAGACTGAAACATATCCACTTTCTCCACTAACAGTCAGTGTAGGTTTGGGTTTAAGAATATTTTTAAATTAATCAACTTTCTCTTTTCATCCAACAGAGTCCCACTCCAATCCTGAGAATGGAGCTCTCAACCAAGAGAGTAAGTCAGTCTGTCTGTCTGTCTGTCTGTCTGTCCGTCTGTCTGTCTGTCTGTCTGTCTGTCTGTCTGTCTGTCTGTCTGTGTGTCTGTCTGTCTGTGTGTCTGTCTGTCTGTCTGTCTGTCTGTCTTTCTTTCTTTCTGTCTGTCTGTATGTCTTTCTTTCTTTCTTTCTTTCTTTCTTTCTTTCTTTCTTTCTTTCTTTCTTTCTTTCTGTCTGTCCTCTGTCTGTCCGTCCAAATTCTCGGAAGATAATCAAAAATCTAGTCATCTAGTTGACATACACACATCCATCTTTTTTATTTTTTATTTAACCTTTATTTAACAAGGAAAGTCTCATTGAGATTAAAAAGCTCTTTTTAAAGGGAGTCCTGGCCAAGAGGCAGCAGCAAGTTACATGTTCACTCACAATAATACACTCACAACATAGAAACAGAAATTTAAAATTATAAAAAACAGTTACAAGTAAATTAAAATTGTGAATGCCGATAGTTAGTCTGCTATCGGTGTATGAATGTGTGTGGGAATGGGAACAGGTCTCCCTTGCAAAAGAGTCTTCGGTCTCAATGGGATTCACCTGTATAAATAAAGGTTAAAAAATAAATAAATAAATAAAAAAATTAATAAAAAACATCTACACGTAAAGAATGTGGTCTCAAGTGCTCTCAGATTGGATTTAAAAGTATTCAAATAAATAATTTCAGTTATTTGCCAGTCTTTATGCAGCCAGTTCCATGTAGAGGGAGCAGAGTAGGTGAAAGCCCTTTTCCCCAGTTCTGTGCAGGAAAATGGAACAGACAGCAACAACTGATCGTTTGAACTCAAACCGTAAGAAGCAACACTTCTCCGTGTGATTAGGTTACAGATGTAGGAGGGCAGTAGACCAAGCATGGCCTGTTCAGTTATAATAAACCTCAGAGGAGCATGATTAACAGCATCAATCTTACTTAGACATTTAGCTGAGGCATTCATATACATCAGGTCTCCATAATCTAAACTGGATAAAAACGGTGCAGTGACAAGCCGCTTTTCAACCTCAAAAGAGAAACTAAATTATTTTCTGAAGAACCCTACATTCTTCAGAAACAGACAGTTAGACCATAAAACACTCTTTCTGCCTTTTCTCAGGCTAGGATGATCCGATTTAATTTTTTTTGCACATTTATATTTCATAGGATCTCCGAGTTCAATACACCTTCATATTCCAACCGGTGAAGTAGGACTTTAAGTTTCAGTTTCTTCACAAGATTGTCAATATGGGATTTGAAGGAAAGGGAATCATCCATCAAGACACCAAGATATTTGTAGATATGAACCATCTCTATGACATTTCCCTCGAGAGGACACTGAGGGGACAGACAGACACTGATAGACACTGTGGGGACAGATAGACACTGTGGGGACAGATAGACACTGATAGACACTGTGGGGACAGATAGACACTGTGGGGACAGATAGACACAGATAGACACTGTGGGGACAGATAGACACTGTGGGGACAGATAGACACTGTGGGGACAGACAGACACTGTGGGGACAGATAGACACTGTGGGGACAGACAGACACTGTGGGGACAGATAGACACTGTGGGGACAGATAGACACTGATAGACACTGAGGGGACAGACAGACACTGTGGGGACAGACAGACACTGTGGGGACAGATAGACACTGATAGACACTGAGGGGACAGACAGACACTGTGGGGACAGACAGACACTGTGGGGACAGATAGACACTGTGGGGACAGACAGACACTGTGGGGACAGATAGACACTGTGGGGACAGATAGACACTGTGGGGACAGATAGACACTGTGGGGACAGATAGACACTGTGGGGACAGATAGACACAGATAGACACTGTGGGGACAGTTAGACACAGATAGACACTGTGAGGACAGACAGACACTGTGAGGACAGACAGACACTGTGGGGACAGATAGACACTGTGGGGACAGACAGACACTGTGGGGACAGACAGATAGACACTGTGGGGACAGACAGATAGACACTGTGGGGACATATAGACACTGTGAGGACAGACAGACACTGTGGGGACAGACAGACACTGTGGGGACAGATAGACACTGTGGGGACAGACAGACACTGTGGGGACAGATAGACACTGTGGGGACAGACAGACACTGTGGGGACAGACAGACACTGTGGGGACAGACAGACACTGTGGGGACAGATAGACACTGTGGGGACAGATAGACACTGTGGGGACAGATAGACACTGTGAGGACAGACAGACACTGTGGGGACAGATAGACACTGTGGGGACAGATAGACACTGTGGGGACAGATAGACACTGTGAGGACAGACAGACACTGTGGGGACAGACAGACACTGTGGGGACAGATAGACACTGTGGGGACAGATATAACAATAACATCTAATATAATTAAACCTCTTGTATTCTCCCCCTAGCAACTGCTGTACGTGTCCAGTGGTCTCGGTGTGGCCCAGCTGCCCCTCCAGAGGTGTGATCTGTACGGGTCAGACTGCGCACAGTGCTGCCTCGCCCGAGACCCTTACTGCTCCTGGGACGGAACACAATGCAACACCTACTTCCCCACTACCAAGAGGTACACACACACACACACACACACACACACACACACACACACACACACACACACACACACACACACACACACACACACACACACACACACACACACACACATACACACACGCTCAGACAGACAGACAGACAGACACAGAAGACACATTTGCAATATATCGGTCGATATTTGTGCAAATTTTGGAGAAAATACCTCAGAGCGTTCATGAGATATTGCTGAAACTGAAAGTCAAAGTGACATGAGGCAAATAAAGAAAGGAGGAAACGGGGTCAGTTACCGACATCATAGGTTATAACTAGACATGACACACTCCTCAACTGCGGCTCTAACAACATGCTGTGTTTACGTTGCCTAGGCCTGCTGTGTGTGTGTGTGTGTTTGTGTGAGTGCGTGTGTGTGTGTGTGTTTGTGTGAGTGTGTGTGTTTGTGTGAGTGCGTGTGCGTGTTTGTGTTTGTGCCTGTGTGTGTGTGTGTTTTCATGTGTGTATGTGTTTGTGTCTGTGAATGTCTGTGCGTGTGTGTTCATAATGGCAGTAGCTTCATATTTACACTAACAACAGTGAAAAGGATCCAGTCATTTATCTAAAAGGCGACTGCGTTATCTCTTGCTGTTAAACACTATTTACATTATGAGTCTACTGTCTGTCAGACAATAACACACTTTATTACACATTATAAGCATAGAAAATCGCACTCAAATGCATCTTGAAACTCTCCATGTATGCTGCGTTCTTGTATTAAAGGGTGCTCCCATACAGTATGCTTTTTCTGATGTTGGTGGTGGCTTTGTTTTCTTCTTGTTTTAATATGGTATAAGGTTCAAGTGCGGTCCATATTAACTGTCTCTTACTTTCTGTGTGGATATTAACGATTATTGTATTTTTTTAAAGTGTGCCTTAGATGTATTAGATAATATATAGGGTATAAAACAGTTGAAAAAATAATTGTATTTAATATTTTTTTTTGATTATTATTTCGCTGTAGGGGAAGGTGGGGTGATTTGTGCATTTTGGAAGTTGCAAAACCCCTTGTTTCTAGAAAACCGTGGAAGAAATTGGAAATGTGACCACATATTTAAGAAGAGCCATCCATTTGACTCATCCTGTAAAGAAG
>CM049396.1:2922500-2965000 GCA_026929865.2 Hyperoplus lanceolatus
TTTCTCCTAATGCCTTTGTCATGGGTACACTCTCCGTGGAACAACAGCTGGTGGAGTAAAAGACTTCTGCCTTTGTCCAAAGGGGGCGCTAGAATTAACACAAACTGAAAGTTCCTCATATCACCTTTAATGACAGAAGACCAAGTGTTTGCCCACTTCACTTTTACACATTTAACATAATATTTTCACCATGTATTTAAGTTTTTTCTGAGATCTAGTGGAAACGCACACGTGAAGATAGTAATACACTATGTAAATGCTTATTAATACTGCCATTTAACTAATAATTATTATTCACAACTTTGTATATTAAAGAACTTGGTAACACTTACAATAGGGGTACATTAATTAACTGTTATTTAATGCTATTAATGGTTAGTTAATGTGTAGTTCATGCTTATTAGGCATCAACTAATGATGCTTAGTTAAGTGTATAGTTTAATGCTCGGTATAGCATTTACTATGCTTAGTTAACTAATGCTTAGTTAACTAATGCTTAAGCAAAGCAGTTAGTTAATGCTCAATTAATGCACATTAAGCATTAACTAATGGTTAATTAATGTACCCTTATTGTTAAGTGTTACTAAGAACTCTATTTTTGATAGTTTTCTTCCTGTATGTGCTAGAATTTAGTTTGTTTTATTAATGTTTATATTAAAAAACCTGTGTTTTTCATGACTATTATTATTTCACGACTCTAATAAGCTATGAGATCAATAGTATTGTTATAATGTTTGTCAATAAGTCATTATTACATGTAAAATAAAGAAATAAAAACATAAACATTTGGATTTTTTTTTTGTTAATTTTCCTAAGAATTACAATTTGTTTTGAGGTTGTATCATCACAAGAGGTTACAACATTAAAACTAGTGTTCTCAAGACATTTTAAGACGTGACACTGCAGGTGTCTTTACCAGTTGATTGATTAGAGAAACTATGGACTATTGTCAAGAGGAAGATGATACACACCAGACCCAACAATACAGACGAGCTGAAGGCCACTATCAAAGCAACCTGGGCTTCCATAACACCTCAGCAGTGCCACATTGTTCTTTAACACAGACAGAAACTTTACAGCATATTTCAAAAAGATACTAAGAAACAGTGAATCAGCATCAAGAAACATTTCTACCGTCCAGTTAAACAGCGACACAGCACAATGTGATCAAAGTGATCCTGATGATCAGACATTTACAGGTTTCTCTGGGAGGATTCTCACCTGCTGAACTGACTTCAGGTCGACTTACAGACACTTTCCACCTTCATGTGTGGAGGAAACACTGGGAGAGAAGACGCTGCTCATTTCATCCTGCTCAGTCCTGGTGTGTGTGTGATCTGAGGACGCCGTCACACCCTCACAACTTCACAGTCAAAGTCATAAAGTCACATGGAAACCAGTTCAACAAGTGCCAAGTGTTTCCAGTCTGTACCCGCCTCCTCTCCTTTACCTGCCTGAGGCTAATGTTGATCTATTGTACCTGTGTGTTAGAGATGTGTTTATATTGTTTATGATCCGTTTCAAAATGATTTCATGATTAAAATGAGTTTTCCATTTGGTCTTGACATTGTGTGGCACCTTTACATTACATCATCACAGAAACTCAGTCAGTGTCAGATAAATCACAAATCAGTGTTGTTCCAGTATCCGTCCACTAGATGGTGCTAGTGATATATCCAAAGTAAATAGACAGCTGATGTGATGTGCATTCAGCTGTTCAAGAAAAACACTGTAATTTACCGTAAATATATTGATATTAAAAACAATAATCACTAATAATCCAATTTAAAGAGTTGTGTAATATGTGTTCATTATCAGGAAATCATTGAATGAAGTATATGTAACATTTTCAAAGAAAGATAATTTTCACTCATGTTTCACATCAAAGGGTAAAAAAAAAATGAATTCAATTATAGACTTATTTAACAAAAAACTAAAGTGTAGAAAAACATTACATCTTCAGTGTTAGCTTGTTGGTTTGGTGTCTACTACTACTACTATTTTTCCTCCTCATTGTCCTTCAGCTGTTCTCTAATATAATGTGTTTTTGCAGCGTTTTTTGGTTTTTTTTTCGTTCTTTGGGTGTTTTTTCTTCGTTTCTTTGGCCGTTATTTGGGTGGGAGTTTTTTTTTTTTACTTTAAAAAAAAGGGTGACAAATAGAGACATAAGAGTATTTGTTTAAAAAAAATACATGTGAAAAAATTATCCTTTTGGGTGTTTTTTTTTCTCGCATTTTTGGACACTTTTTTGGGGTGTTTCTTTGCGGCGCGTTTCTTTTGACGAAAAAAAGCGTTTTCACTAAGTTTCGACACTTTTTGGGTTGAAGAAAGAGTCCCAAACCCCATAAGTAACATTTGACACTAAAACTGTTTTGTTCATGTATCTGAATTTACCAAGTTCAACAAAGTATAATTTTTCTTCACAAAGTGATTGTAACTGAACGGGAACGTGATTCATGCTCAGGTACGGAACAATTTGCACGGCCAGTAAAGACATGAGACCCGTGTAAGGTCAGAAACAACTTTTATTTTCAAGAGATTATACACTAATAAAAACATACTGATGAATATTATATTCCATTTCTACCAAGTCTGTTTTGAAAAACACCAATTAATTTGACATACTGAATATCTAAATCCAAAAAATAGTGATATAAAGTAGGGTAGAACGGGGTAATGTGAGACACTTTTTACATTTGCTTCCCTCTAAGGGAACTAAAATGATTTATCAGTCAAATTTACACATTTCCCATTAATTCAGGATATTTCCTAGAAAAGGGCATTAGCAGAATTTATTCATGACAAAGGGCAGTGAAAATATAATTGTTTTAAAAAAAAGTTGTCTTGTGTCTCAGTTTACCCCAGCTGTGGGGTAAACTGATCCACTTACTTTTCCACCCTGAAACTACCATAACAACAAATGTTGTAACAGTTACAATCCTGACAGCTAGCTTGAAAACCAAATATTCCAAAACTAATGTCGGACGAGTAACAGAATCATGGGGTTTGGTCAATTAAGAAAAACATTTTCTAAACACTTGAAAGTAACTCTGATCAAATACACCATATAATTCGTATTCAATAATTAACATTCAAATGACAGATAGAACCAGTTAGATTAAAACTAGTGGTGGGCCGTTATCGGCGTTAACGTGCTGCGTTAACGCCAGACTCTTATCGGCGATAAAAAAAATATCGCCGTTAATCTCTTATTCCACCTCCTGTTCGGCTCAGGGGAGATAATAATAGCCGGGGGCCGTTGTTGACACTTGAGGAGCCTTTATTCTCTCACACACCCGCCGCTCTCTCTCTCCATCACTTGCCCACGACACAATCGGGTATTGGAACGCAGGGTGGGTGTGTGTGGCCACCGGTCGCCACGTGACTATAAGTTTCCAAGTTTTAAACACTTCTATCTCTTCAACGTCACCGTACCCGAATCCTAAATATCCCCTTAGCAGACGCTATATTTCATCGGGGGGAAAACTTTGTTTTGCGCCACAGTTCGGCCGTAATGCTGCTGCACACACACACACACACACACACAGACACAGACACAGGCGCACACACACACGCTGCATGTCAGAGAGGGGCGCTACCAAAAAGACGAGAGGAGCGGTTGGAGCAGTTGGAGCGTTTAGAGACACATGCGTGCACATTTATTTACATAAAATCGCAATCGCAGTCATTTGTGCAGTTATGTAAAATGTTTCACTAAGGAAAATGACAGAAAAAGTAACGCACAGTGACTTTGATGAGTAACTTTAATCTGATTACTGGTTTGGAGATAGTTACGCGTTAGATTACTCGTTACTGAAAAAAGAGGTCCGATGCCGGTAACGCGTTACTAAGTAACATCTTGTTGAACATTATTTATTTTCATCACCAATTATCATAGTAGAACAGCTTCCTCAAGCAGATGAGCCCCTGGTCTGATGCGCCACCTGGCTTGAGAAACACGTTCTCAAAGACTTACTTTGAGTCATTATTTAGGAGCACACACATATTATGAATGAATTCAAATGAGCCATTTTAATCTAGATTAATCTAGATTAATTCCAAAATTAATCTAGATTAATCTGGATTAAAAAAATTAATCTATGCCCACCTCTAATTAAAACACATCCGGGGGTCAGAACACAGGAGCCTTAGAGCCAGCTAGTGTCTGGGGGTCAGAGCAAAGAACAATCAGAACCAGCTAGAACAGCCTGGGACTCAGAACACAGGACTAGACCCAGCTGTCATTTTCCATCTTTTGAGTCTTTGAATAATATTTTTCTGCATTTGTTTTATTGGGATCATTCATTGAATAAAGACATATTACTTAGAGTCTATTGCTGTTAAAGGTCACTCTCCTGTCCCCCACATACATACGTGCCAAACAATGCCCTTGCAGACACCCATTCAACCATCCACCCCCACCTCCAGCCCACATTGTCTTTTGTCTTATTCAAACTAGTCTCCTTGCTACCTCAAATATAATGGATTCATTAAAAGAGGGCACAGACACTGTCTCACTTTACCCCACAACATTTGTCTCACTTTACCCCACTGCCACAATTTGAGAAAAAACTACCTCTCTCAGCAAATCAGGCTAATAAATCTTCAGTTATCATCATCACAGTTTTTCTACCTGAATCAATTTGCTTTGGCACCACAATCGATTAAGTTGACAGCAAGAACATTTACTTTTACATGCAAAAAAGACATGTTTGTGAAAAAAACATGCTTACAACATCACCATGAGGTCCTCTCTTTCATGGCCAAGGGGAAATGAGAGGGGCTTGAAAATATATATCTCACATGACCAAAAATGTGTTCCATTGCCTAGATACAGGGGGTGTCTCACATTACCCGATGGCTGACATTCCCCCGTTCTCCCCTAAATTTGGTCATATGAACAAGTCAATTCAAAGTGATTTACATTACACAGAAAAGGCATTAAGATTGGAAACACAAGGCAACCCTAAAATATGATTAAAAAAGGGTCAAATAGAAGATAATAACAGTACAGGTCCACAGCAGTGTAAGGTCCAAATCCAGTACATTTTCCTCTAGCAGATCAATTGGTTGTACAGCAAAAGACAGACAATAAACACAATATATGTATTTTAAAATGTCTGATTAAAAGGAAACTTCTCCATTAGGACCAAGTGACTTTTTTCAAGCCAATTCATAGTGTCTTACCAAGAAAGAGAATGCATTACAGTAATACAAGAAACATGCTGCAGTAGTATGTAGTTTGAATTCAGTATGCTCCAATTGGAACATACCTATATAGTGGTATATTTCGTCATAACGTCGCACCTTGAACTTGCCTCTTGCTTATATATCTGTCTCATCAGCGGTTGTTTTCACTGGGAGGCTCAGTCCATGTGATGTAACTTCTGCTGCAGTTGTTTGTGGGTCAGAACCTCCACAAAGCTGCTGGTTTAAACCACAGGACTGGAAGTTGTCTCCCTCCTACAGATGACACAGAGACACTGAGGAACCAGACAATACCCCAAACCCAGGGTAAAGAGGTTCAGTGAATGTGGTGTTGAAGGTGTGGAGGTGGATCAGTGAGTCAGAGGAGACTCTGTAGAAGGACAGAGAGCCAGCAGGACAGTCCACATACACTGCTACTCTGTTGGAGACAGAGGAGGAGGAGATGGGTGTATCGCTGTTCTTGTGTCGAACAAAGTAACGACCACCATCTCGATCAGAGCAGTACAGACCCCAGGACTGATCATTCCCTCCAAACCTACAGACACTGTTTCCTTTCCTGCTGATTCCTCTGTAACTTACTGATATATTAACCCATCCTGTCCACTCGACCTCCCAGTAACGGCGACTAGTCAGAACATTACTACACAGCAGCTGAGACTCGGGGTCAAATCTCTCTGGATGATCAGGATATGGCTGATCCTCCACCCATGTCGCCTTCCTGTTGTTGTCAGACAGTTTGAGTTTTCTGTTTACTGTGTTTGTGTCCAGTGTGAGTTCACAGGAATCTGATGGAGAGAAAAAGACACAACACAGCAGCAGTTTATCATCAGACACCTGAAGGTTTTATTCTCTGATTGTGTCCTGATGTTCATTTCTATAAAGTTTAGTGATGACACATTTTGTCTCCATCAGTCAAACTGAATCCACACTTACACTTCCTCAGACCAGGTTTTAACCTCTGCTCTCCACCGTGGTCCACCCTGGAGGAAGAAACACAGTCAGAATGATTTTCTATCAACATGAGTCCTAACTGCTGTTCAACATGAAGCAGTGTTCCTCAGTGTGTCAGTGTGACAGAGAAACAGACTGAAACTCATCAACTGTCTCCACCATTCTCTCACTGCTGTCTTCCACAAGAAGAAGATCATATACAGCATATATGTATTAGGCCAATCAATTAAAATATTATGAACTATATAGTATACCTGTAGACATTTTTAACAATCCTCGTCATTCCATCTTGGAACAAGGCCTGTCCTGAAATCCACCTTTGTACTGAATTTAGAAATAGATTTTGAATCGGGAATTGATTTTGAATAAAATCATGGGAATCCTGCCCATTTAGATTGATTCGCGGTTTTCAGTTTGTTTAGTTGTTTTCCTATCACGGCTAGGAACCAATCAGATCGCTTGATTTGAGCTACCAGTTTTATAAGAGAAAACACATGTCCTTCTTCATGATGGACCAGAGGGGAAGGACACCAGCAGTGTGTGAGCTCTTGTTGTCTGTCCATACCTGAGAGTGTCCAGTCTCCAGTCTGGATCCTCCGACAGCAGCTTCACTCCTGAGTCTCCAGGATGGTTGTAGCTCAGGTCCAGCTCTCTCAGATGGGAGGGGTTGGATTTCAGAGCTGAGGCCAAAGACTTACAACCTTCTGCTGTGACCAGACAGCCTGACAGACTGGAATAAGACAAATATCATGAATTCAGTATTTTAGAAAATCATGTCAGAAGAAAAATCCTAAAGATGTTGGGAGACGTTAGAGGCTGGATGAGCAATATTTAAAAGATCCACTGTTAAAGGTTCAGTAAGTGATATGGTCCTTTTAGCTATCTTCCTGTCAGTGACTGTAGTTAGCAATCCCCTCCCTCGTTCCTACGGCAACACCACATGAACACAAAGCCGTCTTCATCAGATAGAGACGCGATGGAGAGCAGCGAGTCATCGTTCACAGGCACAGAGACCCCGTCTCTTTATAGCGCTATGTCTCCTGATTGGATTAAACAAGCGGGATACTCACACTTTTTATCTGGCAATTACTAGAAAGCTGAATGACTGGGAGACCTCTGTTATGAACTGTGCATATGTTTAACTGATTGCTGTATGAATATATATTGATTTAACACTTAAATTAACTAAACACAATTAACACTTAAAATAAATATCACTTACAGATGTTAGAAGACGTCAGAAGCTGGATGAGATGGATTTGAAAGATCCACTGTTAAACAGACACATTCTGACCTGAGTATTTCCAGTTTACAGTGTGGACTCTTCAGTCCAACGGAGAGACGCTCCACTCCTGAATCCTGCAGGTCGTTGTTACTCAGGTCCAGCTCTCTCAGACTAGAGGAGGAGCTGAGAACTGAGGACAGAGCTTCAAAGCTTCTCTCTGAGAGGTTACAGCCACTCAGCCTGAAGGAGAATTAGTGAACACAAAAACATAATTGTTAATTATTTAAAAAAAGAAGCATTATTGACTAGGGATGTGGATTGTTACCTTTTATTAATATTGACTCCATTATCGAAAGATTTAAATGACGTGTGCAACTCGAGATGTAACATTACACTATAACCTACTGGATTCGATAGCAGAATTGATAAGCTCAAACGTTAGTGATTTTCGTGTTTAGAAAAAAACACAACAGGGTGCTTAATATAACTGGGTTTCAAGCCCCATCCCTCCTGTTAACATGTTTCATGTGTCCACCTACAGAGCTTTGTTGGAGGCTTTGACCACTGGCAGCAGCCTCAGAAGAGCCTCCTCTGAAGCAGAGTATTTCTTCAAGTCAAACACGTCCAGATCTTTTTCTGATGACAGCAAGATGAAGCAGAGAGCTGACCACTGAGCAGGAGACAGTTTCCCTGTGGAGAGACTTCCTGATCTCAGGGACTGTTGGATCTCCTCCACTAGAGAACAATCCTTCAGTTCGTTCAGACAGTGGAACAGATTGATGCTTTTCTCTGAAGAGAGATCCTCACTGATCTTCTTCTGGATGTACTTTACGGTTTTCTTGGAATCTGTTTCTTTGTTTGTGTTGGAGCTACTTCCTGTCTGTGTCAGCAGACCTCTTAGGAGACTCTGATTGGTCTGCAGTGAAAGACCAAGGAGGAAGCGGAGGAACAAGTCCAGGTGTCCATTTGGACTCTGTAAGGCCTTGTCCACAGCACTCTGGTAGAGATGTGTTAGATTAGCTTTGCCTTTTAAGATTTTAGGCCGCCTGGATGTTGTTTGTTCAGCAGACATCAGATTGACTCCAGAGTTGATGAATGTCCGATGGACATGAAGAGCAGCCAGAAACTCCTGAACACTCAGATGGACGAAGCAGAACACCTTGTCCTGGTACAGTTGACTTTCCTCTCTGAAGATCTGTGTGAACACTCCTGAGTACACTGAGGCTGCTGTGATATCGATGCCACACTCTGTCAGGTCTGATTCATAGAAGACAAGGTTTCCTTTCTGCAGCTGCTCAAAAGCCAGTTTTCCCAGAGACTCGATCATCTTTCTGCTCTCTGGACTCCAGTGTGGATCTGTCTCAGCTCCTCCATCATACTTTGTGTTCTTCAGTTTGGCCTGAACCACCAGGAAGTGGATGTACATCTCAGTCAGGGTCTTGGGCAGCTCTCCTCCCTCTCCCCTCTTCAACACATCCTCCAGAACTGTAGCAGTGATCCAGCAGAAGACTGGGATGTGGCACATGATGTGGAGGCTTTGTGAGTTCTTGATGTGGGAGATGATTCTGCTGGCCTGCTCCTCATCTCTGAATCTCTTCCTGAAGTACTCCTCCTTCTGTGGGTCAGTGAACCCTCTGACCTCTGTCACCATGCCAACACAGTCAGGAGGGATCTGATTGGCTGCTGCAGGTCGTGTGGTTATCCAGAGACGAGCAGAGGGAAGCAGTTTCCCCCTGATGAGGTTTGTCAGCAGCACATCCACTGAGGTGGACTCTGTCACATCAGTCAGGATCTCATTGTTGTGGAAGTCCAGAGGAAGTCGACACTCATCCAGACCATCAAAGATGAACACAACCTGGAACTCTTCAAAGCTGCAGATTCCTGCTGCTTTGGTTTCAGTGAAGAAGTGATGAACAAGTTCCAACAAGCTGTACTTTTTCCCTTTCAGCACATTCAGCTCTCTGAACGTGAATGGAAATGTGAACTGTATGTCCTGGTTGGTTTTGTCTTCAGCCCAGTCCAAACTGAACTTCTGTGTCAAGACTGTTTTCCCAATGCCAGCCACTCCCTTTGTCATCACTGTTCTGATTGGTTCATCTCTTCCAGATGAGGCTTTAAAGATATCTTCTTGTCTGATTGTTGTTTCTGGTCTGTCTGGTTTCCAGGATGCTGTTTCAATCTGTCTGACCTCATGTTCATCATTGACCTCTCCAGTCCCTCCCTCTGTGATGTAGAGCTCTGTGTAGATCTCATTCAGAAGGGTTGGATTTCCTGCTTTAGTGATCCCCTCAAACACACACTGGAACTTCTTCTTCAGGTTTGACTTTAGTTCACGCTGACAAACTCCAACATTACTTCCTGAATGAACATAGTAGAAATAAGATCAATGAGTAATTATAAATAACATATGAATGTAAACATGAACATTTCTCTTGAGAATTTAGTAAATGTCCCATTTCACGTTCATGTTGAACCTTCAGAGAAATCCTCTTACTGCTCCACAGAAGGTCAGCCAGCTCCTCCTGCTTCATTCCCCTCAGGAAGTGCAGTGTGATCTTCAGAAATGCTTCTCTGCTGCTGCTGCTCCTCTGCTCTTCATCCTCACCGTCCAACACCTCCTCATCCTCCCTCTGACTCTCTAAGCATCCTGGGTAATCTGGACTCAGAAGCTTCTGGATCTTCTTCAGCTCGTTCTTCACAAACGTGACAATGTTTTCCTCCAGCAGCTGCAACAGTATATTATATGAAACATCAGAAACATGATGGACAGACTGACGGTCCAAGTTAAACATGGAAGTTATTGTGAACGGAACAGATGTAAAGTAGTTGTTGTACATGTACAGACCATGAATGTGGAGTCCAGGTGTGTTTGTTGCTGCTGGACAGACCGACCACTGGGAACCTCTGAGACCTCCTGGTCCAACACGCTGTCGGTTCATACAGATTTATTATTAATTTTTTTTTATTGAGATCATATTTGGTCATTTCTTTACGCATTATTCGACAGAGATGAGATAGAGGGGAATGACAGGCAGAGAAAGACCCTGGCTGGAATTGAACCCAGGTATGCTGCGATGAGGACAGAGCCTCTATGGGGGGCACCATAGAGTTTCCCCAATTACAGCAAATTTAAAGGCACATACTTTTTTAAGTCTTACCAAGAGGAGGGTCCATCTTTAAACGTTAGAGGTTCAGCCTTTGACGCGTCGCTCTTTAAGGACACACAGCTGGGTCCAGGTCCAGGAGAGTCCGGTCTCTGATGGATCCTGATAGAGAGAGAGGAAGAACATACAGAGACAGAAATTCACCTTTTAATCTTCAGCCACAGAAGCTAATGGAGAAACAAACAGCTAAGGGATCAAGGTAACGAAGATAACCTGTAAAACATGGGTGGGCTGCCCTGCACTCTTCTATTCAGAACTAATGTGATTCTCACCACTTTAGGTAGTTAAGTTAAGGGTGTATTCACACTGGGAAAGTCCGCTAGTTCACTTGCTTTGGTCCAGACCAAATAGAGTTTTGATTTTTTTTGTTTGGTGTGGTCCACTTTCATATTGCCCCTTTTGCAAGTGAACCAGCATTACGAAGCAAAACCACACGTGATCTGAGGTTATTCATTCATTGGACGGGCATTCTGGGGTGGAGAGAAACAGGAAGCACGAAGTTAAAACTGCGAAATATATATCATTGATATAATATGGGGTTAAAAATAATAAAATGGCCTACATCTAACCTATAAATAAAGAGGAAAAACATCAAATTATTGTTTAATTGTTGTTTCATATGGTTATAATGTGTAGCCTTATGTCAATGCCACGTCATGTGGCTTGTAGCCTACAATGTGAAACATAATTTTTACTGTATTTTTGGTGCTGGATGCGCGGCTCGCGAGAAGAATAGGCTCAAGCCGACACTCAGCTGATTAAGCTGTGTATCAGCTGGGTCGGCGCAGTTCAGCTCCAAACTGACACGCGGATAGTATTGACGGTCCCGTACATGGGAAGCAAAATAAAAACACACACTTCTTGCGCAGCGTGAACCCGTTGGCACTGTGCGGGAGACACTCCCCTCTCCTTCATCTGATCCCTGAACACATTCAGCATGTTTACGCGTCCTCTCGATCAAATGTAATATATTGTTCTGGGCTCCCGGTCAAACCACAACGTATCGTCCTAACAATGGCGACAACAACACTTTCCCATAATGTGAAGCTGATGGCTATTTATTAAAAAAGAAAAGAAAGAAAAGGCACAGTGCCTCCTGCATTTGGGTCGGATCGAGTCCGGACAAATTCACACCACAAACGAACTGCAGCAGAGTGCGTTTGGAAACGCACCGAGACTACCTCTTCAGCTGGGTCTCGGAGCGTTTGTTTGGTCCGCCCCGAGTGCGATTGCTGTATTCACACCTGCCTGAAAGATGCGCACCGAAGGCAGAAGTGCATCTGAGTTCGTTTCAACCGAACTAAACACGGCATGTGTGAATACACCCTAAGTTACCTTTATTAGTCAATTTAAACCAGGCACATTGAAATTTGTCTCATCCCCTCTCAATTTACTTCGGAGGGGGTCAGAGCACAGGGTCAGCCATAGTTATTATATATTACTATTATTATAATTATTATTTAATGCTGCAGACATGATAAAGTAACTTGATGTTGACTAACTCTGTTTCAGGAGAACGTCCTTTGAAACATAGTGGGGCCTCCTTGGAACAGTTGCTCTTGAAGGACACACAGCTGGGTTCAGGTCCAGGAGAGTCTGGTTTGTCATGATGGATCCTGATGGAATCACAACAATGTAAAATGCTTCTGAAGAATATTGTTTGAGTTTAGAATGAAAACAACAAAATGTGAAATTAATAATTACTGTTGTCCAGCTTTGAACTTTATAGGTTTATCCATAGACCAGTCACTCTTAATGGACAAACAGCTGGCTCCAGGTCCAGGTCTGTTCAACACACACACACACACACACACACACACACACACACACACACACACACACACACACACACACACACACACACACACACACGCACACATACACAGCTTTGAGTGTGAATAATGATGGTGCAGTGATTTGAGTCATGGACAGTTAGAGATCCTCATGTCACCTCTGAGCTTTGGTCTGGCCGTCATGTTCCCCACACAGAGTGGTTTTAGAGGGAGGGACTCCCTCCTCTCTGTCCTCACTCTGATCCATAGCAGAGCCCACACCTTCACACAAACACAACAACATGTTCATTCATTACAACAAGCTTTACATCACAGGACACATTAGTTCACTGTCACTAACAGACACAAACATTCAGGGCTGACAGAAACCTGGTTGGACCCTAAACTGGATCTGATAACCCTGGAATGTGTTACACAGCTCCAGATTCACCATCAACACAGTTTATACTTTGGTCCTGGTTATTACTCAACTCACCGGTTGAGTTGGTTATTAAAATATCAGGAAGTGATAACATTAATATCACAAAGCTAATAAAGTCAAATTATTCTCGATCAGGGGTTTTCAAAGTGTGAGAGAGTGAGCCCCCCCCCCTCAGAGAACAAATTTAAGCTGAGCCCCCCCCCAAAAAAAAATAAAGTTCTAAATCCCTGTGTGTTTTGAAAGATCTTTCAATCACTTTACACAATTTAAACAACTCTGTTCCTATTTTACACATTTTATAGTAGTGACTGAGTGTGCAGCGGAGTGAGAAAGATAGGCAGACAGACTTGCCCAAATTATTGACTACTGTTAAATGTCATTCACACAGCCATTTTTTTTTGCTAGTGCCTCCAATGTTCTGCTATGTGAAAATAGTAGCCAGCGGAGAACCAGACCCTACTAGGGGGGTCTGGGGGTATTTTGAAAACCACTGTTCTAGATGACCATGTGTCCAAATGGCCAGCAATTAATTATGAGTCAGCTGTTCTGGTGAACACTTAGTGCCAAAATCACTGTGTGTATTAACTGATGTTTTTCTACATCAGTTAATACACAGCCTAGGCTTTGTAAAAAAGTATGTATACAAAAAAACTGTGTTTTTAAAAATGGAGGCAACTGTAGCTAGCAATATGCTCGTTTACAGAGCCTAGGCTGTGTATTAACACTGGATTTTATTTCAGTGCAGACACAGTACAAACAGGTAGCAGATAGACTTATTTTGACAAAAACTGATTTTGACAAAAAGCATTCTGCAGAATTTAAATGTGCTGCTCCAATATCTTCCATACAAACCCTACACAAAGTAGTAATGTACTTACACAGTTAATAATTGAACTGAACCCTTGTTACATCCTGTGTCCATGTGTTTTCAAGAGAAAATCAAGGTCTGTGTCTTTAAATCTTTAAGTGATGACAAAGGTTGAACAGAGACACAGGAGAGCTCACATGTTCTTTTCCTGTTGGACCAGTTCAGACATTCCCTGCATATTTCACTGATGTGAGCTCAGGTTACAATCAAACTGCTGTTGATTCTTCTGAACAAACTAACAATATTACACGTAAATGTCATTGTGCTTTAACCCGGTGAGAAACTTTACATCATAGTTCAAATATTAAGAAACAGCGAATCAGCATCAAGAAACATTTCTACCGTCCAGTTAAACAGCGACACAGCACAATATGATCAAAGTGATCCTGATGATCAGACATTTACAGGTTTCTCACCTGCTGAACTGACTTCAGGTCGACTTACAGACACCTTCCACCTTCATGTGTGGAGGAAACACTGGGAGAGAAGACGCTGCTCATTTCATCCTGCTCAGTCCTGGTGTGTGTGTAAGTGTGTGATCTGACACCGCACACCCTCACAGTCAAAGTCATAAAGTCATGTGAAAACCAGTTCAACGAGTGCCAAGTGTTTCAAGTCTGTCCCCGCCTCCTCTCCTTTACCTGCCTGAGGCTAATGTTGATCTATTGTTCCTGTGTGTTAGAGATGTGTTTATATTGTTTATGATCCATTTCGAAATGATTTCATGATTAAAATGAGTTTTCCATTTGGTCTTGACATTGTGTGGCACCTTTACATTACATCATCACAGAAACTCAGTCAGTGTCAGATAAATCACAAATCCGTCCACTAGATGGTGCTAGTGATATATCCAAAGTAAATAGACAGCTGATGTGATGTGCATTCAGCTGTTCAAGAAAAACACATGGATTTTAAATGAATATATTAATATTAAAAACAATAATCACTAAAATCCAATTTAAAGAGGCGTGTCATATGTATTCATTATCAGGAAATCATTGAATGAAGTATATAATGTAACATTTTCAAAGAAAGATCATTTTGACTCACACTGTTTCATATCAAAGAGTGAAAAAACAGAATTAAGTTATAGACCAATTTAAGAATGCTTTCAGGAGAACGCTTGTTGTCAAATCACTTTGTCAAAATCAGTGAATATCTCCTCATGATCCGCTACCTGTCTGTACTGTGTGTGAACTGAAAAAAAATCCAGTATTAATACACAGCCTAGGTTTTGTAAACTGGTATGTTGCTAGCTACGGTTGGCCCCTTTTTGTTTACTTACAGGTAGCAGATCACGAGGAGATATTCACTGATTTTGACCAAAAAGTGATTTTGACAACAAGCGTTCTCCAGAATCACTGACTACACCTTTAACTGTTCATGCATTTAAATAAGTTTTTTTACTGTCGATTTTTCTTAAACCCAGAGTGGATCAACAAGCTAAAAAGAAAATGTTGAACTTTTAATTTCGTTTTTTAATAGGTTGTAACATACAACACTAAATCTGATTCTGTTTTGTTTATAACATGCTTGTTTACTTTATTATTTGTCTTGTATCTGAATCTACCAAGTTGTATCCAGCGCTGAACGAAGTAAAAGGTTTTTTTCTACAAAGTGATTGTACTGTAAACTGAATGGGTTGAGACTAAAGACCCCCCCTCCCCCTGTGACTGTATATTATATTATATTATATTATATTATATTATATTATATTATATTATATTATATTATATTATATGATATTATATTATATTATATTATATTATATTATATTATATTATATTATATTATAATATATTATATTATATTATATTATATTATATAGTTAGTGTTTTTATCAATTGAAACATTCCACTTTCTTCTTTTTATTAAAGGTGCAGTGTGTAATATCAGAATATTTAGCGGCATCTGGTGGTGAGATTGAAGATGTCAGCACTCCCTTGCTAACCCCTCCCCTTTGAGGAGAATTTACAGAAGCTACGGTGGCCTTCAAGGACAAGCTATAGTTACTAAAGATGGCATCATCCACCACAGCCTCAAGTCTTTCCACAATATCAAGTGATGAGGTGAAGATATATTTAGTTATTTATTCTATAGCAGGGGTGGCCACTGTTTTTCAGCTTGTGAGCTACTTTTAAAATGACCAAGTCAAAGTGAGCTACCACCTACTATTAGGGGTCAAAAGTCACGGTTCGGTACGTACCTCGGTTTTTAAGTCACGGTTCTGTTCTGTACGGTACGGTTCTCAGTTAAGAGGAACATGCAGAATTGCAGCCTAAAGGTATTTTCCAGTATAGAAAAGAAAAAACTGCTGCATACAACCAAAGTCTCCAATAAATAAAATACTTCTTAAATAAAAGTGAAAGTCCTTCTTCACGGCAACACTTTCCTTGCACATAAAACAGATACATTCCCCCTCTTGTTAAATACCATTGATACACCCTGTGTTTTCTGCTATTGTGTCCAATGTCTAGCTGGGTGAAAATAGTAGCCAGCCGAGATCCCGCCCCTCCAAGGGGGGTCCGGGGGTATGCCCCCCCGGGAGATTTTTTTAAGTTTTTAAAGTGAAATGCATGAACCTGGTAAACTTTGATAGAGAAATTAAGAATTTTGCATGAAAAAAAAATGGAGACACTGTGTCAGATGCATTAGAAGCTATTGGAGAAAGACACATGGATTTTCCATAATAATATTAATTTAAAATAAAATACTATGCAGGGTCCTCTGGGATGGGCTTGTTGCTCTTTTTCTTTTATGGGACATATTTCTCTGTAATATAATGAGTGCATTTCAATTATTTAAAAATTAAAAGGGCCATATTACATTATATTTTTAAAATGTGCCACGGGCCAATAAAAAGCGGGCCCGCGGGCCGTAGTTTGGACACCCCTGCACTAGAATATGTGGTGGTCTGTTTGTCTGAACAGTCTTCCTCTCTCTGGCTGTATTTTTCATAGTAGAATTTGTCACAGTGCAGAAGCCTCTCCACTTCCTTGACTTGGATTAGCTTTGGTTAGCTCACTGGCTAACAAACTGATATGTACTGTATGTCAAATTAGAAAGTGGTGTCCTCTCTCCTTCCACCGAACTTCGGCGCATGCTCGCACGGCTCGTTCTTTGTTTCTTGGGTAAAAAAAAAAAAAAAATGAAATATATATATATATTTTTTTTTTTTTTTTTTTTTTAAGAATGCCACGTGATCGACCCACACTACCCTCGCGATCGACCTAGTGGCCACCCCTGTTCTATAGTATTACTTCTTCTTGGTCTTCGTACAGGTGCATTTCCCTAGGACACCCACTATATATAAAAACGTGTCAGGCCATTAAGTTTGTCCGTTCTGTGCTACTGTAGAAACATGGCGGTGCAACATGGCGGCCTCAGCGCCCCGCTCCTATGTAGATATAAAAGGCTCATTCTAAGGTCTTAAAAAAAATACTTTTATTTTCAAGAGATTACACAAATTAAAACATACTGATGAATATCATATTCCATTTCTAGCAAGTCTGTTCTGAAAAACACCAATAAATTCTACATACTGAATCTTTAAGTCAATTGCTACATTTTCCATTAGTGCCATTGGGTATTACTTCTTAGTGTAACAAACAAGTCAATTCAAAGTGCCTTATACAGACAGAAAGGTATTAAGACAAGAAAGATGGTGCAGCTGACCATAAAATTATGTCGTTTGCATGCAGTATGCTCCAATTTGAATATACTTTTACTGGAATGTTTTGTTATTACTTTGCGCATTGAACTTGACTCATAGATATATATATTGTTCATAGAATAATATCTGTCTCATCGCTGTTTTTTTTCACTCTGAGGCTCAGTCCATGTGAACTAACTTCTGCTGCAGTTGTGGGTCAGAATCGCCCAAAAACTGCTGATAAAGGTGGAGTCAGTGATTCTGGAGAACACTCGAGAAAATAACTTTTTGTCAAAATCAGTAAATGTCTCACTATTTGCCACCTGCATGGTGTTAATACAAAGCCTAAGCTCTGTAAACTGGTACACCAAGGGTATGTAAACAAAGGGGGCCTGTAGCTAGCAACTTGCCAGTTTACAGAGCCTAGGCTGTGTATTAATTTTTTTTCAATGCACACACAGTACATATTAGGGGTGGGAAAAATAATCTACCGTACTTTCCGTACTATATGCCGCACTGGACAATAAGCCGCAGGTGTTCTAATGTTTAATTACCATATGTAAGAGTTGGTGCACAGAGGGGATTGTCGGGAAAGAGATGGCTGCTTGAGGAAGCTCCCACATTTCAACAAACAAGTTGCATATTTGCATAACGTACGTAAGTGTTACCATTTTGTGCAATAGTAGCTATTAGGGATGGGCACGAGTGTTTTCGCTACTCGTGTGATCGCTTGCATTCCTCGAGGATCAATCGATTCCTCGTTAAACTTTTTTCTATTTTTAGGACGCAACGCATCTGTCTGCAGAACAACGGTTGACCGCAATAAAGCGCTCAATGCTTATGTCAAACAGTCTCAGTTGCCATATGATATTAAGGATTTATTTTCCACAAGTTTAAAACACATTTTCCTAACTGAAAGTAATTAAATAAGCGGGCCACAATTTAAACCGATCGAGTAGGTCTGCGGTGGAGAGAGAAAAAAGAGAGAGAAAAAAAGCATGGGCTGTAGTTGGCTAACATTCAAAATAGACATTTAAAATAAGAAGGGCAGCAAATACAATACAATTATTGTCCTACAATTTAAACACATAGATAAATAACTCACCAAAGCAGTAGAAGTAGTAGTTGTATATCCAACCGCGTAATGCTCACTCCGTTTCCGTGACTAATTACCTCGACTAATTCCTCGTTAACGGAACGTTACACCGGTCGGCTTTTGAATCTCAATCCTATATTCCATAATAAAGGCTTCTTAACTGTCGTTTGCTCGAATGTGCCCGAAGTCAGCTTGGCTTCTTTACGTGACTTTCCAAGTTTTCCAGCACCGCATTCAGCTCCGCGGTGCTGTGGAGACCACACACTGGCTGCGCTGCACGGAGGTGGCAGTTATTTGCGGTTTCTGTTTGACACAACGCTTAGTTTATTTAACTTGGATCAAAATATTTAATTTTGTTAAACTTTATATCCGTTTTGTGCCGTTTTGTACACGTATATAACATTTTAAAACAGGGGCGGCCTGCCGGCCGGCCTGCAAGCTACAAACACTAAAAAAATCAAAAAACGATTTTCCTCATCCACCAATCGAGTTCATTTGATACGAGGAGTCGATTACTAACGCCCATCCCCAGTAGCTACAGAATATATACTGTGCTGTGTAATAACAGGGTCGAAAAACGGGGAAAAAGTCGCGGCTTGTAGGCCGAAAAGTACGGTATTCTTCGATGCATCGCGATTCTCTCACGCTGCACCCCTACTAGTACTTCCTGCACCACTGCGCATGCGCATCATAGAAATGTGCGAGTTGTTTAATTGTTTGACAAAATGAATGAGAGCAGCAAACCCATATGAACTGCATGTATGGCGGCATTTTGGTTTCTATGAGGTCGATGGGAAGATGGACAAGACCTACACCGTGTGTAAGGTGTGTTGAAATGCAAGCTGCATTGATTATTGCATTGTTCATAGAAAAGTCAAATTGTGATAAACTTTTTCTCTAATAAGATATTAGAGAAGGAAATTCATCTGTTGATTGTCTTTAATGATCATCACAAAAGTAGGAAGTGATAAGCAAACTCTGAGTCGCAAACTCAGAGTCAGATGTATATTTATATATTTTTGGAAATCACGCATGGAAATGTACAAAAAAGATTAGGCCAAGGGATTCCAACCCCTGGTACATATAGGCCTTCAGGTTGTGGATCGTGAGGAGATATTCACTGATTTCTACAAAAGAAAATTGACGAGCATTCTCCAGAATCGCTGACTTGACTTTTTAACCACAAGACTGGAAGTTGTCTCCCTCCTACAGACAACACAGAGACACTGAGGAACCAGAGCAGACTGTAAACCCAGGATAAAGAGGTCCAGTGAATGTGGTGTTGAAGGTGTGGAGGTGGATCAGTGAGTCAGAGGAGACTCTGTAGAAGGACAGAGAGCCAGCAGGACAGTCCACACACACTGCTACTCTGTTAGAGACAGAGGAGGAGGAGGAGGAGGAGGAGGAGATGGATGTCACTCTGCTATTGTGTCGGACAGAGTAACCATAATGATCAGAGCAGTCCAGACTCCAGGACTGATCATTCCATCCAAACCTACAGTCATAACTGTCTCCTTTCCTTTTCATTCCTCTGTAACTCACTGATATAGAACCTCGTCCTCTCCACTCGACCTCCCAGTGACCCCGACCAGTCAGACCATTACTACACAGCAGCTGATACCAGTGGTCAAATCTCTCTGGATGATCAGGATATGGCTGCTCCTCCCACACCCATGTCACCTTACTGTTGTTGTGAGACAGTTTGAGGTTTCTGTTTGCTGTGTTTGTGTCCAGTGTGAGTTCACAGGAGTCTGATGGAGAGAAAAAGACACAACACAGCAGCAGTTTATCATCAGACACCTGAAGGGTTTATTCTCTGATTGTGTCCTGATGTTCATTTCTATAAAGTTTAATGATGACACATTTTGTCTGTGGTGTAAAGAAAACCTGAAAACCAAGATATACTACAGACCTACAGAACCACTTGAGTAAAGTAAATAAGTATCTGATTTAAAAAGTATTTAGCCTCAAACTTGTACTTAAGTATTTACTTGAGTAAATGTAGTTAGTTACATTACACCTCTGCATTTTGTCTCCATCAGTCAAACTGAATCCACACTTACACTTCCTCAGACCAGGTTTTAACCTCTGCTCTCCACCGTGGTCCACCCTGGAGGAAGAAACACAGTCAGAATGATTTTCTATCAACATGAGTCCTAACTGCTGTTCAACATGAAGCAGTGTTCCTCAGTGTGTCAGTGTGACTTAGCTGTCAATCGATTCAAATAATTAATCGCATGCTGTCAATAGTTAACTTGTGATTATTCATAAATGAATTGCGATTTTTTAAAATTTCTTCTTAATGTACATTTAAAGGATATGTTACAAATTTTTAGTACTATTATCAACATGGGAGTGAAAAAATATAATCTATACAAAAGTACTTTTTAGGGCCCGAGCACCGACTGGTGCGAAGCCCTATTGAAACCGCAAGGATTCTTCTTTTTATTATTTATAGTCATTTTTGGCACTTTTCACCCCCTTCCCGTTATGCAAAAGTAGAAAATATTTTGTGTACCCATCAGACCTGCAAAAGATTGCAATTTATCGTTGGTTTCCAAAAAAAACGGCGCCCCCTATGGCCAAAACAGTTTTTCAGGAAATGCATGCTCAAAAATTGGGCTAGAAGCCTGAAATTTTAGGACAACATGTAATGGCCCAAGGCGCAATTTTGTGTCCAGGGCCAAAATCAACAGGAAGTCGGCCATTTTGGATTTAGTGCCTAAAATCGCCATATTACATAATTTTGCATTTCGACGAAAGGCTCCTAGAGATTTTACGCGAGGAACGTGAAACCACTTCTCAAATACTAAAGACACTTGCCCGATGTTAAATTGCGAAAATATTTCAAACTAATAAGAGAACCAGGGATCTTTTTAGGGTCAAAGTTGACCCACACATCATAAAAACGAACCTCATGAAACTTTAATTCATCATAACTCAGGCTCTGTTATACCTAGCTGCACCAAATTTAAACCCCAAAAGTATCTTTGCAGGCCCCACAAAAAGGCCTCTTGAAGCCCCTCCCCAAAATCAACAGGAAGTCTTTTAATTTGAAATATGTGATATGTGTGAAATATGACATTGAAAATGTTCAAAAATGAATAACTCCTAGCAGGAACATATTTAGAAAAACGAAAACTCTAGGGACACTCACATGACATGGAATACATACCAAAACATTTTTTGTTTGATTCCGAATAACTATGACGAGATGGCAGCCGATATTTGCCAAAATGTCGTAATATGTCGTAACGCCACATTACTCTGCAGGATTGCAGAGCAAAGTGGACTCATAACAACTTTTTGCGCAAAACAAAGAAATATGATAGGTTAAGTCCTCAGACATGGAAGATGATATAACCGAAAGCTCATTTTAATCGGAACCACCGTCTTGCAGCACCGACGCGTCATTCGCCAAAAAACATCAAAAACGGACCTCATGAACCCTTTGATTGATCATAACTCAGGCTGTGTTACACCTAGATGCACAATCTTTTATACAGCGATGTAAAATCCCAGGACAACAAAAAAGCCCCGCCCCAGAATCAACAGGAAGACTTTTAATTTGAAATATTCGCCAAAAAAGACAGGAAGTTGGCCTAATTCCACCATACTCTGTCTCATCTTCTCCAAATTTGGTATGGTAAATGACACCCAAGCCCTGAGAAAGCCCAAACACTAATATTCATACAAAGTGAGAGCGCCATCTGTCAAAACGCCTTCGCTGTAGCTTGGCGTCTTCGAAGTTGACGCCAAGTTGCTGTAACTCCACTATACTCAGTCTGATCTTCTCAACATTTGATAAGCTTAATGAGACCCAAGGCCTGAGTAAGCCCACACAATAATATTAAGAAAAAGTGAGAGTTCCAACTGCTGGGTCAAGTAAATATTGCATGCTAGTTATTTACCTTCAAGTCCTACACACTTGATCAAATCAACCTCAAAGCAGCTCAGGGAGGTCTGGAGACAGCCACCATGATAACACGGGAAGCTGGTTCAATCAGCTGAGATGCTTTCGCCATAGCTTGGTTAATGCGCCACAAAACAGGAAGACACTCTAACTATCATTCTTCCCTCACTCATTCTTCGTTAACAACACTCTAAGATAAACTACACCTTTTCAATTATGAAGCATTGCAGTAAGTTAAAATATTATAACACAATATATGTTCATATAGAGTCTGTACAATTACAAATAAAATCATTTTCAAGTTGTCACCTCTATCCAAAGAAAGTCTGCTATTTTAAATTGTGTTTTCAACTTGCCACTAGATGGCAGTATTGCATTACAAATAGAGGGACTGAAGACTTCTCTTAGCCTAGTGGTTCTCAATTATTTTCTGTCATGCCCCCCCAGGGGACAGAATTTTTTTTTTAAATACTATTGAGAACCTGCTAATATTTATGTATTAATCTGTACAAAAACACTGTTTCTGGCATGAGCATTCTGCATACAATCACCTTAATATCAAATTAGATGTTAGATTATAAAATTAGCTGAGATAACTTCTGCAGCAACTTTAAAAAAATGTATTATTAGTTTATTAGCTCAATTTGTAACATTTAGACAAGACTGCTCAGTGCTCAGTCTGTGTGAATCTCCGGACAGAGAAACAAGAGCAAATGATTAACTGAGGTTTGCATTTCATTCAAGACATTTTACAACTGTAAACATAGTTAAGGTGGTGTTTTTATTTATTATTATAGGCCAATAGGCCTTCTGTGATGCGATAACCAATAATTCATTAATGTTATTATTAGTGTACTTGCTTGATTTCTTTTTAAATAGCCTACAGAGACACTTGGAGACACATGTGGACGTTTATTTACTGCAAATCGCGGCCTTTCGCGCGGTTATGACCATACACAAGCACACATCGCGCTTCGCTGTAATTTCGCTCTGCAATGTCCCATGTGCTCCAAACTTCACCTTCCTGGTAAGAGCCCAGGCCTGAGGTCGTCCTCGCATCCATATCAAGCGCGTCGCGGCAACTTCCACGCTTCCGGCGACAGGTATTGCTGTGCCGCGCGCTCCGAAGAGGAGGACACCGCGGCGCATTCTCTCGTGCGGTCGCCCGGAGCACCATGGCCGGCCAGGACGGCGTCCGGTTATCACTGCTTGCAGTTTTAATATTATTATTGCAATTATCTAAGACAATAGGTACACCGGTTACATTTCTTATTAACACATATAACTAATCAGCCAATTGCATGGAAGCAACTCAATGCATTTAGGCATTGAGACCCGTGGCCTATTTCAGGAAGCGGGTTTTGAGGCAACTCAGAGTTTGTTTGCTCTGAGTTAATGGAAACTCTGCATTTACCATTTTAGGGAGCCAGTTCAGCGCAACTCAGAGTCAGTTACTGCGGCAACATACGCCGTGAGTCTAATCTGCTTGGGAAGTGGTTTGAGGGAACTCTGAGTTTGTGTAATTTTACGCTGCAACTCAGACTGAAGAAAGCGTGTCACAGCACAGTTTGAAGCAAAATCCCTCCATAGACATCTCGGGATGTTTTTATCATTTCCTGATGATTTTACGTTTGATCGATAATTTATCTGATCAGTATTCTCAGCCCTTGTGTTGTTTGTATAGGCGGCCACCTCACACACCATGAACATGCTCCATGTTCAGATTAATTGGCCTATTTGTGTTTCATCTCTTTATTCTTTTTATTAACAGGAGTTTCCTAACATCTGTGCCGCCGCTGAGCAGATTTCTGTCTGGCTGAAATGTAACACTGCGGCTGCACGCAATCGTTACTGTTCACTTGTGTGATCCCAAAGTCTCAGACGAGTCTCTTTAAATAGCCTAATATGAATATAGAAATAATTTCATAATTTAAACTGATCACTTGAGGAAAATGGATCTGGTAATAAATCAATCAGGCTCCTTAATGAAAAATGTTGCCTAATTTGTCTGATGTTAAAGTCTTTCATTCCCCATTTAAAAGGAGTGACAGTCTGTTTACTGCACAGTATTAGGCTATAGCTTGCCTACATAATACAGCAAATATAAAAGACTGTCAGCAATGCTGTGCCGCACCAGCTTAATACTTTTTCTGCTGCTGATATGCGTAACTTTTTAAAATAGACTATTGCTTCTCATACAGAAGCGTAATGATTCTCTTGACAAAAAATGTTTGCCCGTTTTTTTTTCTGAATTGCCAAGGTGATTAGATCAGAGTTATGAGATGGTATCCCGTTAATTATTTTCCGTACCATAGGCCTATTGTTCACTCAATATTTCTCACTCCAATGGAGTTTTTTTTTTCAGTGGAGAAGTGGGAGGATCAAGCATTTGTTTCTCTTGTTTCCATGGTGTATCATGTTATTTATTTATTTATTTTATTTTGTTGTTTTTAAGTCTATAAGTATTTGTCAATTTCACACACGGTAATTGAAATGTCTTTTTCTCTATCCCCTCCGACACATCTCTAACACACACATGCATTCATACAGAAGGGGGTCATCGCGCAGGGTCGCAGCGGTGCCGTGCCACTGGAGCAGTTTGGGGTTTAGTGTCTTGCTCAAAGACACAATGGTAGAGATGGTGGGCACCATAGATGCAATACCAGCCCTAGTGTTACAAATAACACCCTCCTGTCCGGTGCCAGGGATCGAACCAGCGACTTTATGGTTACTAGTCGGCCTCTTTACCTCTAGGCCATATTAACACCATGTTATCAGCGATCCATTGACGATGGCTTTTACACACACGCTCACCCAGAGTGAACAGACTCCGAGTTGACTGACCCAACGCTGATCTGAAATTGATAGACCAAGAGTTGCACATCGCAGAGTTGGTCAAATCAGAGCGCAGGGTTGAACTCAGAGTTTGTTAACCCTGCTTCCTGGAACAGGCCCCTGGACAGGACAACTTGTTGAAGTTCAAAGCAAGCAACAGAATGTGGAAGAAATGGGGAAATGTGTCTTTGAACGCAGCATGGTTAATGGTGCCCGACGGGCTGGTCTGAGTATTTCAGAAAATGCTGATCTACTGGAATTTTCCTGCACAACAATCTATAGTGTTTAAATTGTCTCAGAGGGAAGAAGGCGCTTGACATTATTCAATATGCAAAGTTTGAAAATGTAACATTTATCTTCTGAACCAAATAAGCACCTGTTAAGCCTAGCATGAAGACCTGTTAGCACAGCAGACTCCTGCTTGTCAGGCCATACAGAGTAACAGTTATGCCATTCCTCCATAGTAAGGCCTCCCTGGAGGTCCAAGTTTTTGTTTAACATTTCTGTTTGTTAATTGCCGACAACTGTTACTTTGTTACCGTTACTTCCTCATTTGCAGCTCTTATCAAACTGGAAATCAATGTAATTTTCATTGTATACGCTCCTTTATCACGACTATGAACCAATCAGATCGCTTGATTTGAGCTACCAGTTTTATAAGAGAAAACACATGTCCTTCTTCATGATGGACCAGAGGGGAAGGACACCAGCAGTGTGTGAGCTCTTGTTGTCTGTCCATACCTGAGAGTGTCCAGGCTCCAGTCTAGATCCTCCGACAGCAGCTTCACTCCTGAGTCTCCAGGATGGTTGTAGCTCAGGTCCAGCTCTCTCAGATGGGAGGGGTTGGATTTCAGAGCTGAGGCCAAAGACTCACAACCTTCTGTTGTGACCAGACAGCCTGACAGACTGGAAGTAGTAGCAAGAATTAGAAAAATATCATGATTTCAGTATTTTAGAAAAATTATGTCAGCAGGAAAATTCTTCAGATGTTGACCTGAATTACCAACATGAACCAAAAGCTGGATGAGCAGGATTTGAAAGAACAACTGTTAAAGAAACAGATGAATTCTGACCTGAGTGTTTCCAGTTTACAGTGTGGACTCTTCAGTCCAACGGACAGACGCTTCATTCCTGAATCCTGCAGGTTGTTGTCACTCAGGTCCAGCTCTCTCAGACTAGAGGACTGGGAGCTGAGAACTGAGGACAGAGCTCCACAGCTTCTCTCTGAGAGGTTACAGCCACTCAGCCTGAAGGAGAATTAAACAAAAATAAAACAAATGTTGTTATTCAAAAAATTTCACACTATTGACAAAGTAAGTCAGTTAAGTCAATTGTACGTTGAAACACAGAGCACATTCAAATGTATATTTTCACATAGCCCCTCTCAAGTTTTTCACTTTGGAGAGGGTCCAAGCGTAGGATCAGCCATAGTAAAGCGCCTGTGTAACAGTTTTGAGATTAAGTGCCTTGCTCAAGTAGCCTGGAAATACAAGTTATGTCCCAATACAGAGACCACGCACTTGGTAGGACGCAGTCTCGCGGTCTATGAAGGCTATAGCCTATGAAGGCCGATTCCAAGGCCGATTCCAAGGCCGATTCCAAGGCCAACGAGCCTTGTTAAATGAGACGGTCTCCGCAGTTCTCCGTTTACGAGCATTTCCGGTTTGCGTAACAAGCCGTTACCTTGCGTGACGACTCGCCGCTCCTGTGCTGCCTAGCAACCCTGATTGCTGCCAACGGAGACAGCCTTGTCAACGGAGGAAAAAAGAAAAAGAAGTTGCCTACCAGACGAAAAGAAAAGAAAAGTACAAGAAAAAAAGAAAGGAAGATACAAGTTAAGAAGATGGAGCAACACGTTGCTGTTTTGTTATTTTTTATTCTATTGTATGCCATCTCTGAAAAAAACGCAATGAATCTTGGGATATGTTGGGCCGCGAAGGATACATCTGATGCAGCCTTCAAAACCGTGAAAGGAAGGCTGCATTTCTCGGCTGCATATGAAGGAGCCTTGCAAATCGTTGCAAATGGGACAGCCTTTGCGCGCCGCTATGACGCAATCGGTCTTCAAATGCAGCCTACGTAGGCTGCAACCCCTGAATCGAGATGCAGCCACAGAACCACATCTAGAACGATGAAGGGTCTCGCTATGAGTAATAGACCTTCCCAACTCAAGGGGCGGCTCCTACGCACACATTTAAAATACCACTGCAAGCAATTGGATAGCACCACGACCAATCAGAGCAATGAACAAGGTGACATATTCAGCCCCGTTTGATAAGCATACAACAGGTTAACTGTTCAATTAAACTTTTGCCATGGTCGGTCGGAAAAACAGAACATTCACCTTTCCTGCTAATGAAAGATTTGAGTGCTGCCTTCAAATCCAAGTGTCGAGGCCAAAGCCGTTTCAAGCAACGTATCCCCATCAATCCTTCTTGCTTACTATCACCTACGGGGCATGCGCAGCACTGTCGTCATCCGGTTACGGCCGCCCATTTCCGACAGTACGATTTGATTGGTAGCTCAGAATGTTCCGACATAGTTACTGAGCTCCACTGGTTTGTGCCCAGACCAGTAAGCTGTGGAAATTTAAATTTGCCAGCAGGAAGGTCCTGAATTCCGGGTGTCACGCCTCGTTTCCACATACGTACGTCACTCGTGTCCGTTTTACGGAAGGTGCTTCTAGTGTCCAACGGAAGGAAATCTCAAGAGAGTCTGGGCGTCCGTGTCTCTGGCGATGCCGCAGCGATCGCGGGCACTCTCCCTTGTGTCATTAAACTAATAAATCTGATTGTATTTCATATCAAACGGACACAGATGATGACTGTATTTGATATCAAACCGATAAAAAACGATCCGACTGTATACAGTGTATCACGTATATGAAGTATTTAATATTTTAGCAGAATAACATTCACTCTGATTCACAAAGTTTTCAAACTATATGAACAAGTACTTTGTAATCATCTAACTGACTTGACAATCAACATTAACTGAGTGGAAGAACATCGCATGTAAGATAACCTAGCAAAACTTCCATACGGTCTCTCCGTAATCCACGTAAAAAGTTAAATTTTTTGAACGTATATAATACAGATACCGGACAGAAACAGGACAGAAATATTACGGAGGGGAGGGGTTTCGGAGGCAAAACGGACATTACGGAGAATCACATAGGAATTAATGGACTTTCGCTCGGATCCGGTTGAATCGCATACGAGAATGTACGTATGTGGAAACGAGGCGTTATGGCTGGTGCCATCTGGCTGCTGCCTAGAGTAGGCTGTGTGTGTCTATATATCCCTGCAGGCTCCGCCCACAGCTGTCCCCCGTGCGCCAATCGGAAGCAGGCAATAAAGCGGCTCCGACTTCAAAACCCTTCCCAGCCCAACACTTGGGGCGCAGCTGACTCAATGAACGTTTGGGAGCAGCTCACCTCGGTCCCTTGTGTGTTTGTTCGTTACAAGAGTTTGTTAAGAGTGCACCTTCTGTTATATTCTTTTGTTTGTTTTCACCTGCACCTTATGGTTTTGTCCTTACGCAATTTAAAATTAATTTATTAAATAAACAACTTTGGTTTAACCAATTACAACTGGTTTATGTTACATCCTTTCACCCCTAGACGAACTGGACGTAACACAGGATATTGCTCAAGGACACAGTGGTAGAGATGGTGGGCACCGTAGATGTAATAGCAGCCACTTCTAGTTTTACTACTAACACCCTCCTGTCTGGGGCCAGCGACCTCATGGTTAATGGTGGTCCCCTCTAGGCCATCCTTCCCCCCAGGGATGAGGGACGGATGGGTATCCTTAGATTTTATAGATATTGACACCATTATCGAGACTCCTTAACAAGTCTTTGCTTTAATTGCTTATAAGATGATTAGAGCTTGTGATAGGATTATAAAACAGATCATGTTTCCATCTGATTTTGTATATGGATCGATAGTATACTTTTCCAACTCAACCGCTCCACAATGCATTGCGTCTCTTCAAACGACATGGAAGGTTTTTTGAAAATGATTTATTGCTTCAGTGTCAATGGTCCGAGGAACATAGCATACAAGATTGATCGTTATAGTAGACATTATGAAGTATATGCATGTTGAGTATGTAAGAGGCAGGGCGTTAGTAGGGCTTTTCGAACACAGCCATTATGTTGCTTGCTGCTAAAATAGAGAAGTAAGAAACACTGCAGTATGCAAAATTTGAAAATGTAACATTTATCTTCTGAACCAAATAAGCACCTGTTAAGCCTAGCATGAAGACCTGTTAGCACAGCAGACTCCTGCTTGTCAGGCTATACAGAGTAACAGTTATGCCATTCCTCCATAGTAAGGCCTCCATGGAGGTCCAAGTTTACGTTTAACATTTCTGTTTGTCAACTGTTACTTTGTTACCGCTACTTCCTCATGTTGTCTGTCCATACCTGAGAGTGTCCAGTCTCCAGTCTGGATCCTTCAACAGCAGCTTCACTCCTGAGTCTCCAGGATGGTTGTAGCTCAGGTCCAGCTTTCTCAGATGGGAGGGGTTGGATTTCAGAGCTGAGGCCAAAGACTTACAACCTTCTGTTGTGACCAGACAGCCTGACAGACTGGAATTAGATAAATATCATGATGTTAGTATTGCAGAAAATCATGTCAGCGCAAAAATCCCTATAGCTGGATGAACAGGATTTAAAAGATCCACTGTTAAACAAACAGATGAATTCTGACCTGAGTGTTTCCAGTTTACAGTGTGGACTCTTCAGTCCAACGGACAGATGCTTCACTCCTGAATCCTGCAGGTCGTTGTCACTCAGGTCCAGCTCTCTCAGACTAGAGGACTGGGAGCTGAGAACTGAGGACAGAGCTTCACAGCTTCTCTCTGACAGGTTACAGCCACTCAGCCTGAAGGAGAATTAAACAAAAATAAAACAATGTTTGTTATTTAAAAAAATCAAACACTATTGACTAAGTCATTTCTTTTATTTAACCTTGAAAGATCAATTGACGTTGAGCTATTACAATTACACAAAAAAAATTAAAACATTCCGGAAATGGAGAAGAGGAACATTGCTTAGCCAAAACAGTTACAGTTTATGTGGGGCAGCGTCTAAATTTGGCGATGAGCAATAGACCTTCCCAATTCAAGGGGCGGCACCAACGTATGCATTTAAAATACCACTGCATGCAATTAGATAGAACTACGACCAATCAGAGCAATGAACAAGGTGACATATTCAGCCCCGTTCGTTTAGTGAACAGCATCCTAACTGGTAAATAAAACTTTTGCTGTGGTCTGTTGGCAAAACGGCAAGTTCATCTTTCTTGCTAATGAAAGATTTGAGTGCCATCTTCCAAATTGTTGGGGCCAAAACTATTACAAACAACTTGTGCTCAGCCATCTTTGTTTTAAACTATTACAACTTACACTGCGTATGCACAGCACTGTCGTAATCTGGTTATCTGGTTAGCTGCCAATTACAAATACATCATTTGAATGTTAGATCAGAATTTTCCGACAAAGTTACTGAGCTCCAATGGTTCGTGCCCAGACGAGTAAGCTGAGCTTACTATCAAAAAAATGTCTGGGTGTTACATTTGAACATATTATATTACCTGTGATTAAATGTATCATCATCTGCTGGCTGACAATTTAATTCAAAATCGAGGTATGTCTTGACCAGGACTCAAAGATATGTTTAATCTCAATGAGACTTTTTCCTGGTTTAATAAATAAACGGAACACGTGTTCAAACCCATTCCTACTATTGACATGTTTCATATGTCCACTTACAGCGATTTGTTGGAGGCTTTGACCACTGGCAGCAGCCTCAGAAGAGCCTCCTCTGAAGCAGAGTATTTCTTCAAATCAAACACGTCCAGATCTTCTTCTGATGACAGTAAGATGAAGACCAGAGCTGACCACTGAGCAGGAGACAGTTTATCTGTGGAGAGACTTCCTGATCTCAGGGACTGTTGGATCTCCTCCACTAGAGAACGATCATTCAGTTCATTCAGACAGTGGAACAGATTGATGCTTTTCTCTGAAGAGATATCCTCACTGATCTTCTTCTTGATGTACTCAACTGTTTCCATGCTGGTGTCTGAGCTACTTCCTGTCTGTGTCAGCAGACCTCTTAGAAGAATCTGATTGGTCTCCAGTGAAAGACCCAGGAGGAAGCGGAGGAACAAGTCCAGGTGTCCATTTGGACTCTGTAAGGCCTTGTCCACAGCACTCTGGTGGAGATGTGCTAGATTAGCTTCGTCTCTGATGACTTTAGACCAAGTCTTTGGTAGTTCATCAGACATCAGATTGACTCCAGAGTTGATGAACGTCAGATGGACATGAAGAGCAGCCAGAAACTCCTGAACGCTCAGATGGACGAAGCAGAACACCTTGTCCTGGTACAGTCCTCTCTCCTCTTTAAAGATCTGTGTGAACACTCCTGAGTACACTGAGGCTGCTCTGATATCGATGCCACACTCTGTCAGGTCTGATTCATAGAAAACCAGGTTTCCTTTCTGCAACTGCTCAAAAGCCAGTTTTCCCAGAGACTCAATCATCTTCCTGCTATTTTTATTCCAGTGAGTCCCAGCTCTTCTATCATACTTGGTGTTCTTCAGTTTGGCCTGAACCACCAGGAAGTGGATGTACATCTCAGTCAGGGTCTTGGGCAGCTCTCCTCCCTCTCCGGTCTTCAACACATCCTCCAGGACTGTAGCAGTGATCCAGCAGAAGACTGGGATGTGGCACATGATGTGGAGGCTTCGTGATGTCTTGATATGGGAGATGATTCTTTTGGCTTGCTCCTCATCTCTGAATCTCTTCCTGAAGTACTGCTCCTTCTGTGGGTCAGTGAACCCTCTGACCTCTGTCACCATGCCAACACAGTCAGGAGGGATCTGATTGGCTGCCGCAGGTCGTGTGGTTATCCAGAGGCGAGCAGAGGGAAGCAGTTTCCCCCTGATGAGGTTTGTCAGCAGCACATCCACTGAGGTGGACTCTGTAGCATCAGTCAGGATCTCATTGTTGTGGAAGTCCAGAGGAAGTCGACACTCATCCAGACCGTCAAGGATGAACACAACCTGGAACTCTTCAAAGCTGCAGATTCCTGCTGCTTTGGTTTCAGTAAAGAAGTGATGAACAAGTTCCACCAAGCTGAACTTTTTCTTTTTCAGCACATTCAGCTCTCTGAACGTGAATGGAAATGTGAACTGTATGTCCTGGTTGGTTTTGTCTTCAGCCCAGTCCAGAGTGAACTTCTGTGTTAAGACTGTTTTCCCAATGCCAGCCACTCCCTTTGTCATCACTGTTCTGATTGGTTCATCTCTTCCAGGTGAGGCTTTAAAGATGTCTTCTTGTCTGATTGTTGTTTCTGGTCTGTGTGGTTTCCTGGATGCTGTTTCAATCTGTCTGACCTCATGTTCATCATTGACCTCTCCAGTCCCTCCCTCTGTGATGTAGAGCTCTGTGTAGATCTGATTCAGAAGGGTTGGGTTTCCTGCTTTAGCGATCCCCTCAAACACACACTGGAACTTCTTCTTCAGGTTAGACTTTAGATCACGCTGACGAACTCCAGAATTACTTCCTGAATGAACACAGTAAAAATTAAATCAATCAGTGATTTATAATGCACATATGAATGTAAACATAAAACATTTTCCCTTCCATCTCTTGAGACTTTAGTGAATGTCCCATATCACCATCATGATGAATCTTTACAGAAATCCTCTTACTGCTCCACAGAAGGTTAGCCAGCTCCTCCTGCTTCATTCCCCTCAGGAAGTGCAGTGTGATCTTCAGAAATGCTTCTCTGCTGCTCCTCCTCTGCTCTTCATCCTCACCGTCCAACACCTCCTCATCCTCCCTCTGACCCTCTAAGCATTCTGGGTAATCTGGAATCAGAAGCTTCTGCATCTTCTTCAGCTCGTTCTTCACAAACGTGACAATATTTTCCTCCAGCAACTGCAACAGAATATTAAATGAACAACACAATCAAACTGAAAACATGAAGAAAAAACATCAGATCACTGTGTGACAGACAAACAGACACAAATTCTCTGGTCTAAAACATAAAATACAGATATTATTAACAGAACAGACGGAAAGTAGTTGTTCTACATGTACAGACCATGAATGTGGAGTCCAGGTGTGTTTGTTGCTGCTGCCGACCACTGGGAACCTCTGAGACCTCCTGGTCGACTCTGTGGAGGAATCATGAAGAATTAGCTCTTGAAATCATGTCTGGGGTTTGGTTAACAGAAAAACATGCGTGCTTAGCAAGAATATCTGAGATCTCCTGGTCAAGGTTGGTTCATACAGATGTATTATTTACATTTTTATTTTTAAATTTAGAAACATTTTGGGGCATTTTTCCAAAGCATTATTTGACAGAGTGGAGGGACAGAGATGCAATGGGGAAAGAGAGGGGAATGTCAAGCAGAGAATGACCCGGGTCTGCCACTATGAGAACAGAAACTGATGGAGAAACAAGCAGATAAAGGATCAAGGTAATGATGATAACCAATCTGCAAAACATAGGCCGTCTCATGCTATTTTTATCAGAACTAATGTGATTCTCACAACTTTATGCCTACCACACACTAGAGGACGTGTGCTCCTCCTGCACCGTATTCAGGGCTGGAGAGAGCGCACCTGTTGGAGGTTGACAGTGTCCATTTCACTTCCCTATTTGCATGAGCCAACCCCTCAAGACTCACGATAATATCAAACATGTTTGATTTTGTCGGAAAGTCAAGACGGGAAGAAGACTGATCTGAAATCGGGTCGGATGACTACCTCACACCAAACGACTGAGATTACGGGCGCGCGCCACAACTCCAGAAAGACTCTATTGATTTCAGTCCGACATTGCAAAATCTGTCTGAGACTGTAAAATCGCAAGAGAAGTCGTTTGGTGTGAGGTCGGCATTAGCTAGTTAAGTTAAGTTATCTTTATTAGTCGAGGCGCATTGAAATTTGTCTATTCGCATATCCCCTCTCAAGTTCCCACACTCCAGAGGGGGTCAGAGCACAGGGTCAGCCATAGTACAGCGCCCCTGGAGCAGTTTAGGGTCAAGTGTCTTGCTCAAGGACACAATGGTAGAGATGGTAGATGTAATAGCAGCCAGTAGTAGTTTTACTACTAACACCCTCCGGTGCCAGGGATCGAACTAGCGACTTCATGGTCACTAGTCGGCCCCTCTTCCTATAGGCCATCCTACCGATCCCTAAACTATTACTGTTATCTCCCTTTATAGTAAATCCAATACATCTATGTATTTAAGTCTGACTACCAGCACGGCTCTGCTGAGGATCCTGTTCGTAGACTTTGCTTTATAACCAAATACCTACACAAACATCTGGCTCATAATTGTTTGGGATTGCGCAACAGGAATATGGTATTTTCATTATTACTATTATTATTATTTGATGCTGCAGAACAAACATGATAAAGTAACTTGATGTTGACTTACTCTGTTTCAGGAGAACGTCCTTTGAAACATAGTGGTGGCCTCATAGACTCGTCGCTCTTGAAGGACACACAGCTGGGTCCAGGTCCAGGAGAGTCTGGTTTGTCATGTTGGATCCTGATGGAATCACAACAATGTAAAATGCTTATGAAGAATATTGTTTGAGTTTTGAATGTTTTAAGCCTGAAAACGAAAAGAGTAAAGAACATGAAGTGATCACGACAAACATCGAACCTCATCTCAGGAGAGATGGATAGTAACAGACACAAACATTTATATTCTGACCTCTGATCAGCAGACTGGGCTCCATCTTTGAATTTCAAAGGTGGAGCCATAGACCGGTCACTGTTGAAGGACACACAGCTGGGTCCAGGTCCAGGAGAGTCTGGTTTGTCATGTTGGATCCTGATGGAATCACAACAATGTAAAATGCTTCTGAAGATTATTTTTTGATTTTTGAATGTCAAGACTGAAAACAACAAACTGTAAAATAAATATTTACTGTTGTCCAGCTTTAAACTTCATAGGTTCATCCATAGACCGGTCACTCTTGATGGACACACAGCTGGGTCCAGGTCCAGGTCTGTTCAACAACACACACACACACACACACACATACACACACACACATACACACACACACACACACACACACACACACACACACACACACACACACACACACACACACACACACACACACACACACACACACACACACACACACACACACACACACACACACACACACACACACACACACACACACACACACACACACACACACACACACACAGCTTTGTGAATAATGATGGTGCAGTGATTTGAGTCATGGACAGTTAGAGATCCTCATGTCACCTCTGAGCTTTGGTCTGGCCGTCATGTTCCCCACACAGAGTGGTTTTAGAGGGAGGGACTCCCTCCTCTGTGTCCTCACTCTGATCCATAGCAGAGCCCACACCTTCACACAAACACAACAACATGTTCATTCATTACAACAACCTTTACATCACAGGACACATTAGTTCACTGTCACTAACAGACACAAACATTCAGGGCTGACAGAAACCTGGTTGGACCCTGAACTGGATCTGATGACCCTGGAATGTGTTACACAGCTCCAGATTCACCATCAACACAGTTTATACCATGAGCTTGGTTATTACTCAATTTACATTTAGAGGATGTACTTTAAATGAGTTTTTCACTTTATCTAGAGATTTTAAGGTCCGTCTGCGGCCTGTAGCCACACACGCGGTCGCCTCCCATATGCTCTCTCCACCCACCTAAAACCTGCGCTCTCCACCCCCTTAAACAAATCAATGGTTCAATATGTAGGTTTAATATGGATACATTCTGAAATAGATAAATATAAAAGGATATACAACATTATATACTCATGTAACACCCACCCGCAACGACCCCTCAATTTATTAGCTAGAGCTAGAATCAACTTTTTGAAAAAAGCAGTAAGTAAAAATTAATGAAGTTTTCTTGTTTAAAACATTTGTTTAAAATGAATTTATTACATGGCATCAATCAAAATTAGTGTGCTACATGATCCCAATGTCCTATAATTAGTGTGCATCAAATCCAAATTAAGTATAATTTAATATGTCCAAGTCAGCAAGTAATTAGTGAAAGTAATGGGTTTTGTGTTGACCACACATTATTGTATTGACAGTGAACTGATCATGTTGTTATTACAAGACTTAAAGCGGCTACGAGTAACATTTCAATATCTTTTAAACAGCCTCATGTTTCCTCTCATAATCATAAATTACCTTTAACAGCAAACCAGACCATCAGTGCAAAGAAAGACGTTTTTAAATAGTTTTTATTACTGCATTTGATCTGGTCGTACACCTAGTCCGATTTTCGGTTCACGAGTGCATGCTCTATGGTCACATATCCGTATTGGTCACAGATTTCAGCGTGGCGCAGGAACGTGAATTGAGAAGCCTATCCCTCCAGGTGAGGGAAGGGGAGCGGGAGCCGTTTGAGACAGTTGTTTGTCGTCATAATGACTGATAACGGGGCTGAACCATAAAAGAAAAAAAAGAAAATGCAATGAAGAAAAGCTAAAAGGGAGAGTGATAGTCGGACGGGAGGGCGTTGCCAAGCAACGTATACACAATTTCACGCAGCGAAACTAGACTGCAGTGTTTACTCCTAAATGAATGAGCGGTAGCCTACTAAAACAAAGTTTACTTTGCCTCACCAGCATCATCAAATGACCATTATTCATCGGAAATAGTCATTATTTACAACATAAACACATTACCTCATCGTGATCCATACTAACTAACTGCCATCTCTCGTTCATTCGCTTTGTGTGAGGACACGGGGACTCGTTCAGCTCCGTGAGAGGTGACAATGCATCAACTCATTGAAATCAGGTGTGTTTAGCACTTACTGGCATTAGTTGATGCTGTGTCACCCATAGACTCACGGAGCCGAAAAGAGTCCGGGGCCCTCACACTTTCAACACACGGACACGCCACGCACCATATTGCTTCCTGATTATTTGAATCTTGCACTCCTGCACGAGCTACAAAACAGCTTCACGACAGCTGGCGTCGTAATAATACTACCGCTTTTGTTCAAAGGTGTCGCCAACGTGCCGACTTACTCGTAGTAGTAGTAGTAATGGGACATTTTGTGAAATGGGTCAAAAGGGTTTTACGTTGAATTAAGACTAATCATTTCTCTATACTTGTTTCATCACCAATAAACTAAAAGCTTTTTTCATGCACAAATGTTTCCACAATAAAAGCAGCTCAGCCAAGTTGATTCAAGGTGTGGGATCAGTTCAGACACGTCCTGTATATTTCACTTATGATGTGAGCTCAGGTTACAATCAAACTGCTCCTGATTCTACTGAACAAACTAACAACACTACATGGGAATCATTTCTAAACTCATTGTTCTTTAACTCAGAGAGAAGGGAGAGAAGACACTGCTCAGTCCTGGTGTGTGTGTGATCTAATATATATAATTGAATATGGCCAAGTCAGCATGAAAATAATGCCTTTTGGTTTGACTTCACAGTATTTTATTGACGATGAACTGACAATGTGTTTATTTAAAGACTTAAAGCTGGGGTATAGGACTTGGGGAGAAAATGGCAGTTGGGATAGAGAGTCGAATCCAAATACCTCAACCGCTCCACTTGTTCTCTTTGGTCCCTCCCCTATGGTCCCTCCCTGACACGCTCTACACCAACAACGTCAGTGCCAAAGTGCATGGACAGTCCCAACAGCCAATAAGAACAGAGAATTGTATTTATTTATTTATTTATTTTTTTAGAATCGGAGCCTCGCTCTGATTGGTTAAAGTGTACCGCTAATCAGAAATACCACACCACAGGCGACTGTGGCTCAGGTGGTTAAGTGGGTCGGCCAATGATCAAAGTGTTGGAGGTTCGATTCCCGCCCGTCCACCTGTGTCATGGTTGTTGTGTCCTTGGGCAAGACACTTCTCCCACCTTGCCTGGTGTGAATGTGTATGATTTCTGTGTGTTTGAGGTGGTGGTCGGAGGGGCCGTTGGCGCGGAATGGCAGCCACGCTTCCGTCAGTCTGCCCCAGGGCAGCTGTGGCTACTCTCATAGTTTACCACCACCGGTATGACTGTGTGTGAACGAATTGAACCTTGAACCCTGTAAAGCGCTTTGAGTCAACAACATCGAAATAAAGCGCTATATAAATCCAATCAATTATTATTATTATTATTAAATCATATACCCCAGCTTTAATTGGATATTTTGTCATGAAATGGCCTTTGAGGTTCCTACTTTTAAATCTTACTCATCATTTCTTTATACTTGTTTCACAACTAATAAATGGCAAGCACAAATGTTTCCATGATAAAAGCAGCTCAGCCAAAATGATTCAAGGTGTGGGACCAGTTCAGACACGTCCTGATAACGTGAGCTCAAATCAAACTGCCCTTGATTCTACTGAACAAACTAACAATACTACACAGGAATGTTTTCTAAAGTCATTGTTCTTTAACTCAAAGGAAAACTTTTTTCTTTAGAAACTCTACAGCATATTCCAACAATAAGATATTAAGAAACAGCCAATCAGCATCAAGAAACATTTCTACCGTCCAGTTAAACAGCGACACAGCACAATGTGATCAAAGTGATCCTGATGATCAGACATTTACAGGTTTCTCTGGGAGGATTCTCACCTGCTGAACTGACTTCAGGTCGACTTACAGACACTTTCCTCCTTCATGTGTGGAGGAAACACTGGGAGAGAAGACGCTGCTCATTTCATCCTGCTCAGTCCTGGTGTGTGTGTGATCTGAGGATGTCGTCACACCCTCACAACTTCACTGTCAAAGTCTGAAAAAACACTAAAAGTCACGTGAAAACCTGTGAAGACAAGTGAAGAGTGTTTCGAGTCTGTCTCCGCCTCCTCTCCTCTACCTGCCTCAGGCTAATGTTGATCTATTGTGCCTGTGTGTAAGAGATGTGTTTATATTGTTATTGATCCGTTTGGAGGTGTTGGTGTCAGTTAGTGCAAAGTTTTGCCCAAAAAAAAATAGACAAAAGTTTCAAAGATAATGCAACTTTTTAATGAAAGACACATAGGTCCAGAGTATGAATTGTAGTGTCCACTCTTGCAACACTGTGTGTGTGTGTGTGTGTGTGTGTGTGTGTGTGTGTGTGTGTGTGTGTGTGTGTGTGTGTGTGTGTGTGTGTGTGTGTGTGTGTGTGTATGGGGTACCTACTTGTATGCCTATGTGTCTTAAATGTGCTGCACTTTGACCATACAAATTTCCCAAACTCTTGGATAATACAGTATACTTACATTCTTCCAATAAGCAATCAGAAATACACTATTATTATATCGCATAACTAATATTATCCGATATAACGGCCCTGCAGGAGTTGGGCGGCGCCAGTAGGTGGCAGTAACGTCCGTGCCATTACGTCACTACCCAATGAAACACCACCGAAGAAGAAGTCAACGGTCGCCTGGTCGCCTCACGCTCAGTCGGATCTAAACATCTGAACCAAACTGATATAAACACAGTTAATGGAGAAATAGTGTCAATTTAACGTTAGCGGCGAAGGTAAACAGACGTACTTTTAGAGGTGTTTACGTTTACTGGAAGCTTTTAGTTTACGTGTGTGAGGGTTGCGTGAGTCAGTTTAGCTGTGTGTTTGCCGGTGGCTAAGTTAGTTAGCTCCCCATGCTAACAGTAACACTGCATGCTTCACTGACTGTCGCCTTAGTTTTCCAGTCAATGGGACACTTTGTTATGGGATTTACATACAGTCGTAACAGTTAGCAGCATGTTTAGACAGCGTCCATTTGTGTCAGGGATCTAGTTTGCTTCCTGCTAAGAGAAGCTAACAAAGTAATGCTAGGCTAGTTTGTATCCCTGAAGATATAAGATCAGCACAAAACTGTTGCTACCTGTCTGTTTCCCTTTTAACCTGTTGATTTAATTAGATTTTTTTTCTATTCACATTTGTATTCGCTTTTCTAATGTCTTTTCTATACTTGGTGTATTTTAATCTTGATGTATGTCATGCCCCGCTAAAGCACTTTGAATGGCCTTGTGTCTGAATTGTGCTATAGAATTAGACTTGCATTGCCTTGAAACTAAATGTTGTTCACCTCTGCTTGCCACTGAATTTAGCAATTGCATTGATAAAGCGTAAAAAAAACGTAGTGTATGGCTCCACAATCTTATAAAATGTCTTCTGATGTTACAAAGTGATTTTGTATTATATTATTTATATATATGTATTTTTCGCTATGCATTATGATAAATAAAAATAAATAAATACATAAAATACATGTACATCCATGGCGTTCAATTACTTTTTCATTGTTTTATTCATATATTTTTTTCCCTTTGTCTTATAAATATTTTATGTAAGGCAAGGCAAGTTTATTTCTATAGCACAATTCAGACACAAGGCCATTCAAAGTGCTTTACAGGGGCAATATTAGAATACATAATACACATTAGAAAAGATAATGAAAAATATGAATAGAAATGAAACATGTAATTACTTTTATTTTGCATCTGTCTATGAACTGTGCTTTATACATGTACTTGCCTTGTGTTGCCTTGTGTTGCCTTGCGTTGCCTTGTGTTGCCTTGTGTTGCCTTGTGTTGCCTTGCGTTGCCTTGTGTTGCCTTGCGTTGCCTTGTGTTGCCTTGCGTTGCCTTGTGTTGCCTTGTGTTGCCTGCTAGACTTGGTCTAAAGGAGATTATTAAAAGTGGTTAATTTGTGTGTGTTTGTAACTTGCAGGTCGGATCTAAAGCGTAACTGTAACTGAAGGAAACATAATGGCTGCTCCCACACTACAACCGCCCAGTTTCCTACTGGTGAGTATGTTAAGGAATATTATATAAATATTATTAACCCTTTTTGACAGACAGACAGATAGATAGATAGATAGATAGATAGATAGATAGATAGATAGATAGATAGATAGATAGATAGATAGATAACTTTATCAAGTTTTTTTATGTTGTTTTTTTATGTACTTGCATACGTTAAAAAATGAAATGTCATTACTCCCATCCAACACAGTGAAACACAGACACACATTAGAACTAAAGTGCAGCATTGTAAAGTTAAAAATATCAAACTTAAAATCTATATTAAAAGTCAAAATAGTCCAAAGTCTAAATAATGACAAAAAATAAAAATAAGTCTACATGTTAAAAAAAATTATATAAATATGTATTGTACACACACACACACACACACACACACACACACACACACACAACTATACTAACTAGATAGATACACACAATTAAATACATTTTCAATTGAGTAATATTTCAGGGCAATTCAGACCTAAACATATGCATTCCCCTTTTCGAACAGGTAAAGCAAGTGTAAGACAGTTTATTTTCATTTGTGGTTTTCATTGTGTGTAAATATGACTTTATTATATCCATCCACTTGTTTCATTTATTTATTGTTTATTATTGCTTATTATTGCTATTATTATTATTATTATTATTTACTTGTTCGAAATAATTTTTTTTTCAATTCAATTCAATTTCAATTCATCTCCTAGTACATTGAAAACGTTTGTTGTTATTGCACTGTGGGTCAGGGCTAAACGTAACTTCAGTTCCTCTGTTTGTCTGGAACATGTTGAAGACAAAGTTGACTCGACTCTTTCTGTGTGATTTAACGTGTCCTGATGTTTCTCCAGGCGAATTTGAAAGCGGATTCGACCACCAAACCTCTCCTGCAGCGATGCCAAGATCTGGTGAAGATCATCAATGACTATCCTGCTAAGGTAACGTTAACCCTGTCTCACTGCCTGCCTGTCTGTCTGTCTGTCTGTCTGTCTGTCTGTCTGTCTGTCTGTCTGTCTGTCTGTCTGACTCACTCACTCACTCACTCACTCACTAACTGAGATACTCACTCACTCACTCACTGAGATACACACTCACTCACTCACTCACTCACTCACTCACTCACTCACTCACTCACTCTCGCTCGCTCACTCTGACACACACACTCACTCACCCACTGAAATACACGTTAACCTTATCACCACTGTTTGTGTATTTACACACACACACACACACACACACACACACACACGGCAAGGGGAGCAATATCATATTATATACTGCCATGCTATTCTGGTGCCATCATGTCTGCAACATGTGAGGGAAGTGGTATTGTTGTTATAGTAACCATAGTTTGAACACTGATGTGTACTTGGTTCAGTCAGCTGCTTGTCTCTTGACCCCAACCTCATGTTTAATGCTGCAGGCTAACAACACTCACTCACTCACTCACTCACTCACTCACTCACTCACTCACTCACTCACTCACTGAGTAACTGAGATACACACTCACACACTCACACACACACACACACACACACACACACACACACACACACACA